>CM047879.1:24306751-24559321 GCA_026212405.1 Petrea volubilis | reverse complement strand
TCAAACATCACTCTTTTGACTAAATGGGGTTCAGTTTCACCTTCTTTCCTTTCATTAACCTCTTGGCGATTGTCTGTGTTAACATCTGTCTGATGAGAATTCTTTGTAGCATCCAAATTTTCTGAAGCTGCAACTACATCCTCTGTGTCCCAGAACAAACCCTCTAATTCATTGTACATGGCTTTGTACAAATGGCTCATCAGAAACTCAGGGGCATCGGGTCCATTAAATCCATCATAGATTCCAACAAACAGCCAACCTAACTCCTCTGATACAACCACATGAACCCGGTCCTCACCTGCCTTCCCTAACGCCCACTGCACATTGCTCTCAGAGGCCATCTCCGATGCCTCTCTGCAGCTAACATCTCCAGGCGGGACATCCTTCCGCCCTCCTCCACCACTAATGAAATTCCTCACAGGAACCACTGAGAAGTTTCTGTACAATGCCTTGCGGATTCCAGAAATGCTCTTCTTCTTCCTTTTCTTTACATAAACGCCCCCAAGTGGAGCAGAAAACGGAACTCCCCCATTGTTGTCGCCGGCGGCAGTACTATCCAGTGGCCCGGAGAGGGCCCCACGCTCAATCGGGCCAGACATGAAGAAGGCCCTTTCGAGCGGGCCCGATGGTGGCTCGCCACCACGCGGTACGCGCTGTAGCGGCAAGGCGCTAAACGAGGATGTACTCTCAAACCCATCAAGCATAACACTATTACCACAACCCCTAGGGGGTCCAGCCACAAAACCCTTGCTGCTGCTGCTACCATTAGCTATATTACTGCTATGCTGATGATTGACGGCGTCAGCGGCATCGTCGCAGACATCGTCTAGTTGGAGGACAGTTATTGGAGTCGAACTGTTAGCACTAACCGAGGCTCCGGATATGGCCCGGAACCCGGTCTCCAGATAACCGGGCGGTCGGGGGGGCCTTGTCTGGGCCGGATCGTCGAACCGAAGGGACTGGGAGGGGGAAACAAAGCGATCGGAGTGCGTAGGGGAGATGAATCGAGCGGAGGACCGGACGTAGCAGAAGGAGTGGCCGAGGGTTTCGTCGAGCGGCGCATTCGCAGTGAAAATGACATCCGGCTCGGACCGGGCCCGGCCGGCGGCCGGATTGAAACAGGGGAACACCTGCGAAAACCCCGCCCCCATCACATCCGACGATTCATCTCTAGCCCCATACCCCAAAGCGAAAAAAACCCAAAAAATTCCAAAACAAAAAAAACAAAAAAAAAACAGAAAGATTAATTAAGTGAAAAACCCCAAAGATAAAAAGAAAAGAAAAACCCAAACCTCTCTCTCTATTCTGTAACACCGCGTTGAGTGTGTGTTGTGCGTGTTTTTGGAGTGTTGGACGAAATAGAAGGGGGAAATGGGGCAGGAGAGAGAAGGTAGTAGTAGGAGGAGGAGTAGGTGTTTTCTCTTTCGTTTTTCGAGAGGGAGAGAGAGTCAGAGAACTGATACTATACTATACAGCAGAGAGAGAGAGAGAGAAGTCGCAGGGTTTTGATCACCTGCTTTCTTAGTAATAAGTTTGTGGTTTGATGTTGCACTCAACTCATCTTAAATTTCATTTTAAGACAAAAAATGCAACCTATAAGATAATTTAATAACTTCACATGAATAGTATAAACTTCTTAATTGCATTTATTGCAATATTTTTAGAATGTGATTGTAAATGTTAGGAAAAAAAATAATAGTTTATTACTTTCAGTTGATTTTAAATACTTTTGAGTATTTACTTTTATTGTTTCTATTATTTTTCAACTCAAAAAGTTAAAAATTAAAGATGCAGTCTTACATTAATTTAAATATATTTTGACTCTTTTTGTAAGTATGTTTATTTTAACATGTTTAAACAAAGTTGTTACGTCCCAATTTTCTTTTCAACTAATTATCGCTTTTACTACTCAATTTAAAAAAATAAATATTTACAAATTTAACTTCTCAAAAAACAAAAAAATCTAAAAAACACCTTCATATTTATCTTTTGTGATATGACCAACCATGCATCACGTCTGATAAATATATAACATATATACATGATTGAGAGAGCAAAAATTATATTACGTTCGAATATGGATTAGTTATTAGTTAGAATCAAAAAAGAGAAAAAATTATACTACTCACTTAAAAACTATTAGAAAGGAAGCGCAATGATTGGCAAAATAGAAGATTACTATAAATAAGTGCAGTTTACGATGCACGTCGAGTAGAATTCAAGTCGGAAATGAATTGCAAATGTCAAATAAGTGCGCAATGATTGACAAAGTAGAAGATTACTATAAATACGTGCAGTTCATGATGCATGTTGGATAGAATTCGAATCGGAAAAGAATTACAAATACCGAGTACATGCGTAATGATTTACAAGAATGTTGCGATAAATATGCATAGTTTAAGATCCGTATCGAGCAGAATTCAAGTCGAATAAAAATTCGACGTGATTTAAATCCATACGTTCAAAAAAAAAAAGTACAACAAGTAGCATGATAGTGCGAAGTAGGAGATTTTGGCAAAGTGAGGTGAGAGAAAAGAGAGGGAGAGGCATTTGAAAATGTTTTTAGTTGGGAGAGGGGGTTGGGGGGGGGGGTGCTGACCTAGCAACAACGCTTTCAGTGTTTTCAAAAATTTGGAGGGATGGGGCCCACCTAAAGAAAAAAGAGCCAGGTGGTGGATTTTCATTCCAGATTTTTCCAACTATGGACGATTTTAGACATGAGAAAATTGGGAAATGACAAAATGATCCATTTTTCTGTTGTTTTAAGTTTTGTTTTTGTTATTCATGTGGGTATAATTTAACTAATATTTTTAATTATTAAATTTAAATATAATAATATTAAAAATATTAAAAAAATATTATATTATAGTATTCGATTCTACGATTAAAATTTCAATTCGATAATATTCAATTGGATAGTATTTATTCTTTCATTGTTGTTTTTTAAAGCCAAGGGAGTAGGGTCAACGTGGAGTTGCAGGACTAGTATTTGTCTCTATGGGCTACTTCTTTTTATTTTATTTTTTTGGTTTATCTTTTGTCCTTTTTTGGGGTGTATGGGGTCTTGAGTCTTTGACTCTTTTGTCTAAGCAACACAAGGTCCAACTATGCTGCTGCTCTGCCTTTTCGTCAGCTCGTTTTTTAGTAAGGATTAGTTGTGGGGTCACACTCGGGGTTAAAATTTTAATATATACTAATCATGAGTGTGCATTTTACGTTAATGCAAAAAATAAAAATAAAAATAAAAATAAAATATATAATAGTTATATATTTATATTTATTATATAGAATATTAATTTTTTATTACAACGTTTAAAATAATTTAAATAAGAACTAATCATATATATAATTAAAAATAAGTATGAAAGAAAAAAATATATGATTAAGTTGAATAGAGGAGAGCAGAAAAAAGAGAGATAAAAAAAATCATTGAAAAGTTGAGAGTTAAGAAAAGAGAGAGACGAGAGATTAAGAGTCTCTTTGGATGTGTTTTTTTTAAGAAAAGAAATACTTATTTTTTTTAAAAAAAATACTTTAGTGAAAAAAATATATTTGGATGGACCTTCAAAAAAAAAAAAAAAGAAGCCAAAAAAAAAAAGTCAAAATATGGGATTTTTAGAAGCTACCCAATGTAGCTTCAAACACAAATATATTTTAAAATACTTTTCATTATTGCATTCAACACACAAAATCGTTTAACTTAAAAAAAAACTCCACTAGGAAAAGCATGAATCAAGAAGTATTTTTTTCTAAGCCTATCCAAACGAGTCCTAAATAGTGGAGAGGATAGAGGAGAGAAATTAAAACAAAAACCAAATATATCATGTGACCAATATTTAGCCCAATGTCAATGCACGGGAAATAGAGCTTTATGTATATATTTTTTAAAATTTCTATTATAAAAAATAATTTAATAAAAATAAATTAACTTTTTTATAGCATAAATTGATAAATAAATATATAAAAAAATTATAATAAAAATATATTTGATTTCAATATTAATTTTGGTATAATTAAGATAAGGAAGTTTTTACAAATTTATGTAGAATCAAAATTTTTAATTATTTTAAAGTAAATGATAAATATTGTAAATAAAATATTGATTTAGTTATTTTATTCTAACTAAAATATAATCTATCTTAGTTTGAATATCTGATTATTGTTAAATTCTTTTGGATAAACATGAATGACAAATATATTTATTTAAATTCATATAAAAAGTATTTGAATTTCATACATAACAAATATAACTAAATGAGTCTATCCACATATACACTTATTTGGATAGTTTCAATATTTTTGAATGATATATATAATATATAAGATTCGCTTGGTTGCTAAGATTACACAAGATTTGCTGCTTTCGTTTGGGCTAATTTATTGTTTGGTTGTTTGTACAAGTAGAGATGAAATTTTAGCTAATCTTGTTGAGCCAACATTGTTCATCATTAAGTGTGAGATTAAATCTCAGGAGGAGGGTGAGATGGCGATTGGAGCAGAGGAGATTAGATAAGTGTCGATTGTTCAATTACTCTCTTGTCCTTAACCGTAGCTTGGCTAATTACCATCTTGTCCTTGCATAAATATAATGGAGGAGGACCCCTTGTCTATGAACACTAATTTAAGATTTTGTTGGATTTGGCAGCGGCCTTCTCCGATGGGTAAGAGTAGCCTTCGAAAATGTTAACTTTTTTATTTTATTTTATTTTATTTTATTTTTAAAAAATATATTGGAACTTTTTGCTGCTTTCAACGCATAAGGTTTGGACAAAATCAGGCCTTGCAATCGGAAATCCTTAATGCTTTAAGGTCGTGGTGCTATCGTTGACGCAAGTCTCATACATTTGGCTTTGAGTTGGGGGGGGGGGGGGAGGAGCTTGTTAATACCACTATTTGTCTTTCACTTAATTTCACCATTTCGTAATCTTTCAATGAGCACCATGTGACTTGGTTGGTTACTATACCCTAAGTTATTTTGGGACAAACCAACAAACAAATGGGGTATAAGAAATAGGAAATAAAATGGTGACTACTTCTAGGTTTATATACTTGGAAGGTTTTAATCCTGAGGTTATAGCCTTTTGAAATTGATTACTTTGTTGAAATAATTCTTATGCATCTAGATTGTCAATAATTGTTTGTCCACAAGCCTCCCAAAAAAAAAAAAAACAAAGGGATGCTCATTCATTAATACTACTTCAAAACACTTAGTTTTGATCCTTAAATTAGGTACACTCAATTCTTTTTTAGAGGAATATGATAGCAGGTTACCTGATTGAATTACTTCTCTTGTTACATTTTGCTTGCAAATTCTACACTTAATTAGTATCAGGATTTAATTTTTGTTTATTCTGCCTATATATCATGGTATACTTGTTTAAAATCTAGATAAGCTTTCATATGATTTGCTCTTTCACTTTGTCTTAGTATGATCTCCACATCAGAGTTGAAGAAGCCATTTGTCAAACATTTACATGTTTTATTTTCTTAGTAACTTTAGAATGGGTTTCAATGTATTTAGATGGTTTTGATTGTGAAAATTTATAAGGGCATACAATGTTGACCATAATCTTTTGGAAGATTTAGATAAATACCTCCAAAGTCAATTTGAAATGTTTGATTTAAGCAACTTGTTGAATGGATATCCTAGAGAGGAAGACATTTGGTTTTGAACTGAATTCTTTCCTTTTTCAGCTTCTTTAGTTTTGATTATTCTATGTATCGATCTGTTATCAATGCAAGCTGTTACCATACTCTCCCATAGAAATGGAAAGTGTGAATTATACACTATTCTTATTTGATTTAGTGCATTCGATTTTATTATAATATGTGATTTGTGAATTATTCATTCATTGATCCTCATTTCCTTAATCGCACACGTACGATTGTTCAACCAAACTATACAAAGCATATTGATATTCTTTAATTTTGACATTTACTCTTTTCTCTCTCTGCAGTTTCCTGGTGTGGATCATATAGGCGAGTGGTGGTTGTTATAATTTAAGGAACATGCATGTTGTTTTGTGTTATTACCTCTGTTTTAGCATATGACTATTGACGCCCATTTTGTGTTTGAATATTCAGTTGAAAGCGTGTTGTCTGCTAGTCAGGTTTCTTGAGGAGTGTTTAGATTATTGACTAAGCTATGAATGAAAATAATTACATAATTAGGATAATCTTATATATATATATATGCACACGTATATATATATTGCTAAAGCCTACATTTGTGAGTGTTGAGCTCCTTGTTGTACTGTTTTGTGCTACTACTGTATACTTTTTTTTTCCCCTTCTTTTTGAGTCTCTACTTGGTTTTTTTTAAATAAAAATTTTTATGGGTATTCATATTGTTATACAAACACACACACACACACACACACACACACACATACACATATATATATATAACACAACTATGTTTATTCAATGCACTGTGAATTGGAAAAATTCTTAAATGGCCAAGGGTATTTATGAAAATTCACGATTTAATTAATCTCCAACAAGGGGTAGTCTGTCAAACCAAACACGAAATTTGGCTGTAATTTATTAATTAGTGGCGACGACATGGGATCCTTTCGTGCAATAAATATTAGGTTAATGTCATTTTATCAATTCAAACTATGTAATTGGTGTAACCTTAATTTTACACACACATTTAATTCAATACTCTAATACATACATCCACGATGTATTTGCATTTATAACACAAAAAAATGGAAAAAGAAAAAGCTCTATAAGTAAAATAGAGAATGATGAGGATAAATTAACAACAAAAGAAGAAATTATACATCAAAGAAGCCTCTTATGCTCTCCAAGTAAGCATTAAAATTTATGTGTACTCATGACCGTACATACATAGAGCTGGAAGGTTTTATATCACAATCCAAATGCAAAAGTTGAATTTCTAGCATTCAGAGTATTAAGAGCGTGTTTGGCTAAGCTTATTTTGAAGAGTTTATAACCTTGTAGAGTTATAAACTCCTACGTCTTATTTTAAAAATAATTTCTTAATATGTTCGGATAAAATAAGACCTTATAGCTTGTAAGATGTTTTTGGAGCTTATAAGTTGTAGTTATATTTGGTATAAATTAGAACTTAATAAGTTTTTTTAAGTGTAATGATGACCAAAAAAATAAATAAAGTAAATTTAGTTTAATGTAAATAAATATTTTTTGAAATAATAGAAATATAATATCAAAAAAATAAATATATTTATATTATTTTATTTTTTTAGTATTAGACAACTTATAAGTTGTTTAAAGAAATGTTGCATTTGCATCTAGATTAGAAGATATTCAAAAATCTTCACGCTTTCAAAAAAAAAATAAATAAATAAATAAAGCTTTGAAAAAAAGAATTATTCCTCAATACCCTTTATGATCAACGTCTTCTTCTTCTTCTTCTTTTTCTTCTTCTCTTCGGCGTGACTGTGTGTTCACAATTGAACTTTTGTAAGATGTTGATTTGTAAAGTACTTATTGCACAAAATTAGGCAATATCATATGCAAATTGAAAATTTTAAAAAAAATCAATCAAAGTATGAATCCACCACCTTAGACCCAACATGTGGTGCAATAATTGACATTATTCGCTCCTCAAGATATTTTACCTTCTCGGCTTCTCCTCGTAGTAATTGACATTATGCTTGAATCATAAAAATCTAAAAATTATATTAACAGAGAACTACAGAAAAGATAACATATTTGAGATTTGAAATTTAAAAAGTAAAATATGTGAAGAACTTAAAAAGAAAAAAAAAGAAAATCTAACAAAATAAAATTAAGAAAGAGAAGGAAAGAAGGAAATAATAATATCCATAGGCTAATGAAATAAAAAGAAATGCACTGAGAGATTGAACATTTCTCTTTGGAACCCTTATTCATTTTTTTTGGGCTGGTTTGGACAGACTTTGGCGTTCGTATTTGCTTATGATAATAGAGGGTGATGAATGATACAACTAAAGAAGAATTAGACTAGAAGGAAGAAAAGAAAAAAAAAAGAGAGAATTTACCACCAATTTGAAGTTATATGAGGAAAACATACTTATGATCTGAAGATGAAAGTTATAATCTTCAATCTACAGCACCCTTTTCGTGGCTGCTTCTCCATGTCACAATATTCTGGAAAAATTCCCATATAAAGAAAACATGGTCTTAGGTGAGCGGGCAAATAGCTATAACTCAAAGATAATCTATTCAAGCAATGCTCATCATCTCCTGAAGTTATATGAGGAAAACATACTTATGATCTGAAGATGAAAGTTATAATCTTCAATCTACAGCACCCTTTTCGTGGCTGCTTCTCCATGTCACAATATTCTGGAAAAATTCCCATATAAAGAAAACATGGTCTTAGGTGAGCGGGCAAATAGCTATAACTCAAAGATAATCTATTCAAGCAATGCTCATCATCTCCTGAATTCAAAATTGAATTTATATCTTGTGCAACAATCTCACAGTATTCTTGTGTCCTATAGGACTTCCCAAGAATACCCCTAATCACTACAATCGACAGAAGAAGTCCTTTACAATTTCTTGCAACCCTTTTTCCAATTTCTTCTAATTCAGCAAGGCAAACTTCTTGTGCAAATTGCCTTTCCACGAAATAGGTTCCAACTTTCATCCTCATTTAGCAAATTCATTTTAAGGCACCAAGAGCTTAAATCAATAGCCACATTCGACAACCTAGCAGTTACAACAATTCGACTTCCATTCCCATTATCGGGAAAGAACAACTTTATTTTCTCCCAAACTTCAATACTCCATTATCATTCATTATAATCAAATATCACATACCTAATAAACTTTTGAACAAGCGCTCTCCTGATTGATGTTCAATTTCTCCATCCAGTTCACTACTAGAAAAAGAGCAAATAGCCACGGATTTTAGCCACGGGAAAAATCCGTGGCTAATCCGTGGCTATTAGCCACGGATTAGCCACGGATTAGCAACGGTTTTCGGTGAAATTTTTTTTTGAGATTTAGCCACGGATTGGCCACGGATTACCCGTGGCTGATTTAGCCACGGCCAAGCCGTGGCTAAATGTCGTGGCTAAATTTGGCGCCAGTTTTGCCGCCAATGGTTAGCCACGGCTTGGCCACGGCCTAGCCGTGGCTAATTTGGCCACGGCCAGACCGTGGCTAAGCCGTGGCCCTTAGCCACGGTCTAGCCACGGCCTAGCCGTGGCTGGATTAGCCACGGCCAGGCCGTGGCTAAGGGCCACGGATTAGCCACGGCCTGACCGTGGCTAAGCCAGCCACGGCTAGACCGTGGCTAAATCGTGGCCCTTAGCCACGGCCAGACCGTGGCTAATTTAGCCACGGTCTGGCCGTGGCTAAAAAGTTTTATTTTTTTTTTGCAACAAATATGATTTGAACTCTTGACCTGTTAGTTAAAGTTAGAGCATTAAACCACTACACCACTTTAACTTTTTGTTTAATAATTAATTTTTGCTATACTTAAGTAATATATATATATATATTATATTATATATATTGATATATATAATAAATGATTCGATATATTACATACGTATAAGATTAGATATACTTATATATATGTGTATTTATTTATAATTAGCTGTATATATATTAGATGTATAAGTACATATATAACATATATTAGATATATAATACACTAATATATGTTTATTTCATATAGATGATTGATCATATATAGTACATATGATTATATATATATATATATATATATATTGGATCTATATATATATATATATATTGGATCTATATATACGTACACTACATTTATAACATATATTAGATATGTTCTATATAGATATATACTTATATCATATAGACTATATATAGAGGATTAGAATGTACATATAATATATTAATATATATGAGATACACATTGACATATACGTATATTGATATATGTATATATGATATATATACTTGGAAATATATATATACACATATATTGATATATATATACTTGAACATATGTATATATATACATGATATATATATATATATATAAATATAGCCATGGATTAGTCACAAATATATATATATATATTGGTACATATATACTTGGATATATAAATATATGTATCAATATAAATTTACATATGTATCAATATATATATATATATATATATATAAATTTATCTGTGGTGCAAAAAAAAAATGAAAAAAAACAATTAGCCACGGATAAATTTTTGTTATTGATATTTTAATTATCTCAATATAAATTATCTATATATACTTGGATACATATATATATTGATACATATATATACTTGGACATTTATATATATATTGATACATATATACTTGGACATATTTAAAATAGATACATATCTATCAATATATATACTTGGACATTTATATATATATATATATATTGATACATATATACATGGACATATTTAAAATAGATACATATATTGATATATATATATATGATATATATACTTGACATATATTATATAATACCACACATATACGAAGATATTGACAAATTATCACGAATTAAAGTTGCTATTATCTAAATATAAATTATATAAATAGACTTTTGTTATAATTTTTGTTTTGATATATTAGTTTATTAAATATTTGTCATAAAAAAAAATTGAATATTGAACGATAAAGTCAAAGGTAAATATCTTTATTTTTTTTTAAAAAATAATTGGTTAATAATTTATAAAAATTACTAAAATTAAATTAAAAAAATTGATAAAACTAATGAAATTTATTAGATAATTTTAGTTTAAAATATTGTAACAATATAGTTTAAGTATAAACAAAATCAATCAATAACCAAAGAACTCCCTTGGCGCAACGGTTACATGCTCCATTTATAACATTGATGTCCCGTGTTCGAATCTCCTTGAGCGCAAAAAAAAAAGCTTGGGTTGGGGCGCGGGTTTCAGGTCCGGGTTGGGGCGCGGGTCTGGGTTGGGCCGCGGGTTTGGGTGTAATTAGCTTTTTTTTTTTTCCAGTGGCCACGGATTGGCCACGGCCTGGCCGTGGCTAATCCGTGGCCCTTAGCCACGGCTAGGCCATGTCTAGAAAAAAGTGGCCAAACTTGGCCACGGTTTGCCCGTGGCTATTAGCCACGGCTTGGCCGTGGCTAAGCCCAGCCGTGGCTAAAAAGCCGTGGCGAAGGTTAGCCACGCCACTTTTAGCCACGGAAAAAATCCGTGGCTAATCCGTGGCTAATCTCCTTGGCCACGGATTTTTTGCCAAATCCGTGGCTAAAATCCGTGGCTAAATGCCTTTTTTCTAGTAGTGTAGGGGATTCTACTTGACTTTTACTAATCTCTTGTTTTCTACAGTAAGAAGGAAGTTCTGAGAGAATTTCTCGCACATTATAACTATGAGATATTGTAACCTATGCATGAATATCAAAGTGTTGAACAATAAGTGAATTTTCATAAACATTTCTAGCGATCGTAGTCTTACTAATGCCGCCCATGCCGATGATCGACATGATTTTCCTATTAGAACGGTGTCCCGCAAGCCATTCCATAAGCCGAATCAAGTTTATCTACTAATTTCAATGTCACAGTAGTGGGTTTGAGCTCTCAAAGCCCAAGTCTCCTACACATAGAAAGAGGCATTAGACTTATACTTGCCCTCAAATCGCACAAAGTTTTGTCAAACTCAACACTACCAATGGTACAGGGGATAGAAAAACTTCCTGAATCTTTACGCTTTGGCGGAAGCTTCTTTTGAATGATGGTGTTGCACTCCTCAATCAAAGCAATGGTGGCATGCTTTTCAATTTTTCTTTTGTTGGACAAGATCTCTTTGAGAAATTTCACGTAGGTAGGCATCTGTGCTAAAACATCAACAAAAGGGAAATTCATGTGCAATTGTTTAAAAATGCCTAGAAACTTTTCGAATTGTTTGTCCAACTTTTGTTTTTGAAGCCTTTGAGGAAAAGGGATGGGTGGAATGTAAGGCTTTAGTGGTGGCAATTTATTCTTCTTGGTCTTGCCCTTACCGTTGTCGTCTAGCTCTTTTGACTCACCTTTTTCTTCCTCCACCTTCTGTCCTTTCCTTGGTAACTCTATTAGCCCTCTCCCATTCCTTAAGATAACTGCCTTACAATGCTCCTTAGAGTTAATCTCAGTTTTACTAGGCAATTGTCCTTACTGCCTAAAAGTGGACGCAGTACCCTGAGGTGCAATCCTATTTAGGCGAGAGTCAAACTTGTTCAATTGATGAGAAATCTTGTCAAATTGGTGTGCAAACTGTTCAAATTTATCCATGGTAGATTGCATGAATTTTCAAGGGTGACTTCCAAAGAAAATTTGGGATCAGGTTGTGAAGGTTAAGGTGGGTGTGAGGAAAACTTGGAGGTTTGGATTGGAGGTTTTGTTTGGGCTGCCCAAATTATTGGTTTTGACTATTCTGATTACCCTCCTAAGAAAAGTTGGGATGATTTCTCCATCCGGGATATATGTCGGTGCATGTGGGTTGTTTTGGTTCCTTTTATTAACGTATTGAACTTGCTCTGGAGGGAATTGCTCTATATACCCATGTCACTCATTCATATTTTGAGTACCTCCACAAACACCACAACTCAAAGGAAAGACATCATGTTAACAGATACTTGATCTAATCTTTGAAACAACACATCAAATTCAAACTTAATGAACGATACGATATCTAACTCTAGCATGCCTGTAACCTTTGGAGCCTGTGCGAAAGAAGACTTTACGAGGTGGGGAATATTTTGCCAAAAAGACTTTGGAAAGCTCATCCCAAGTGGAGATAGAATTCGCTGGCAGAGAACCTAACCAATCCTTGGCCCAATCTCTCGATGAAAAAGGGAACAAACGAAGATGAATGGCATCACTAGAGACACTATTAATCTTAAAACTTGCACAAATTGCCAGAAAGTGGGACAAGTGAGAGTTGGGATCCTTTGTTGCTCCTCCTCCAAATTGGTATTGCTGGACAGTGTTGATGATCACTGGCTTGATCTTAAAATTGTTGGCATCAATAGTTGGCATGGCGATACTCCCTTGAATTCTTGCGGCATTAAGTAGTGTATAATCTCGCAATGTCTGATTATTCTATTGAGCTATCTCTGCAATTGGTAAAGCTAGCGCTTATTCTAGCTCTTATTGTCTTTGATCGTGACGAAATTGGCGGAAAGTTCTCTCTACCTCGGGATCAAACAGTACTAAGTTGATGTATCGAGACCTTCGAGATTTTGGCATACACCTATGCTTGCACAAAGAAAAACAAGATTTTATGAACTAAAAATAAAAGACATAAAAATAAAAGTAAAAATAAATAAGTGTGCTTAAATCAATAGATACTAAGACTCGTTTGATATTGGTAATAAATGTTCTTTGGCAACGGCACCAAAAATTTGTTGCGAATTTCTCGCAAGAGTACAGGTCGCTCAAGTAATAAAGTGAAAAGTGAAGTATCATTCCCACGATGAATGGGTTGCCAAGCACCAAACTTATAAGTTTTCTACTGTTCAAGCTTCGAAAATTGATTGAAAGTTTTTGAAATAAAAGAAAGCAAATAAAGCGAGTAGAAAAATGAATAAGAACAAATTAGGGCCTAGGCATCATCAATCAAATTCACCCCCCCTATAATTATTTGAACCCCGTTTTGATAATAACAATAGTCCTTCCCACGGTTCAACTTATGAAAATATTTGTAATCTCCTTTCAAAAGTAAAACAAATGTGCCAAGATATGCTATGTGTCTACTTTCATGATCACATCAGATCCCTTGACGTACGTATTATGTGCACTAGTTATGTTAGTTAAAAAGTTCTCACTAATTAATCTAATTGATCGCATAAGAGCATGAGTATTTTCTAACCTACACGTTCCTTCTGTCTATAATGCATACAGTCAGATTTTATACACACCCTTTTGTAGTTGAATATAAAATCTCAAAGCTTGTAGAAATAGGCCAAAAATTCACAAGTAATGAAAGCTTGAATTATAGATAGGAAGTATGTGAATTAAAATCAAAAGGGGTGCAACAAAAATTACAAGGTTTCATCAATGATTAGCCTAAAACCCCGTAATTTATTTAGCTAGTCATAGTAAAAGTAAAACAACACATGAACATGATAAAATTAAAAGAAATCATAAAAGCAAACTAGGATTGAGGCGATAATCTCGAGGGATGGAAGAACTTGGCCTTTGAATTATCACCCTTCTTGAGCTTTCGTCTTGAGCTCCTCTTCAAAAATTAGCCAAAGTCACCTAAAATCATGCACAAGATGTTCTTAAATAGTGTTGGGATGATTGTAGGTAGAATCCTAATAGGAACAGAATTTCCTTGTATGCGCATGTACACTAGGATGGCTTCAGGCAAATCGGGCCCGTCCTAACTTCTCGAAGCATTGCTTGACGAAACACCTTTTGCATGCCAAGATGGCTTCATCTTCACTGGGACAACTCTGGCTATCCCGTCTTGCAAGATTTTGCCACATTTTGGAAGCATTGAGATGGGTTTGTTTATCAAGACGGCTTTGGTTGTCCCACTTTGCAGGAAGTTGGCACCTTCTAGAATTGCCGAGATGTCTTGAACAGTCCCGTCCTGCAAGATCACGATTTTCAATTTTCCTTTTGCACGTACCTTCTTGTTTATTATTTCCAAAAGTTACACAAGATTCTGTCAAAATCTCAACCAAAATTTGAACAATTCAAAATATGTGGAACACGTTTAGTAATACAAATTTGCTAACTGGCTATTTCTAGTATTTGAATTCAAATTCTCAATTAAGGCCTAAAATTGTATGTATTACACATATAAAAGTATGTATATTTCAAACTTATCAGGTATGTTTCTCCTCCAAAGGATGAAAACATGTTAGCTAGCTGGGAGGACCGACAGGCTAAGCCTTTTGACGTTTAACTCAATATGAGTCGAGGCCCAAGGTAAGAGAGAGTATCAACGAGGAAATTTAGCAAAGGTGCGGGGCAACAAAATAAAGGTTACCTATCACAATGCATGTCAGGATATTTATGAATGGAGAGTACTTTGCTGATGTAGGGATCCAAGTTGGGGACTAGCTCCAAGTGGGAGCTCATGTGGCCTTTGTACGCTGCATCAAATGGAGATATGATGTTAATGTGGCTCATGATAGAAAGCCCAAGTGACAATGCATTAATGGTAATGTGGTTGATGTAACCTACACATTGATACTAATATCTCCTTAAGACCAGTTATCTATGACACATGCTGATCAGTTAACTATATCATTGATTGGTTCGATAAAATGATGGGGATTGTTGGGGTCTCACCCACATTGAGTCATCAGGGTCGTGGCCTTCTCGTGATAGGAAGTTAAAGTCCACATCAGGCCGATACAGATGTTTATGACTTATGCCTGCAAGTAGAATATGCCAAGCCCCTTCTTAAGTCTGATGTAATGTCAGTTAATAAACTTCTAATTTTTGTTCAAAACATATGGGCTGTCCCTATGCGAATTGACATTTAGTCTCCCAATTTTTTTTTATTTAACACTACAAAAAAAAATATCATTTTAAAAGTATAAAAATTTAATTTTCAAAATTTAAATTTATATTTTAAACTGCATTGCGAATTAAACCTAAACTTAAATGAACATTTATTCTTTCTATCTCCATCAACAATTTACTTTTTGTAAAGAATAAAAGACTTAAAATGAACAGTTTGAAAGCAATAAAATTAGAATAACTTTTTAAAGTTTTTTCCAAAAATGAACTAATCAAGTGCACTTTGAGCTCTCTATATCATAAGAGAAAATTCTTACCCGAATTTGGTTTGACCCAACCTAACAAATCATATGGTAAGTGTATTACACTTGTCTAGTGATTGGTCACTCTTTTTAAATTATCGACCATTCACAGGACAAGTGTAAAATACTTACTACGTGATTAACACTGATTCGACGGAATCGGGTCTGAATTAGAATTTTCTCTATCATAAAAAACGTTGTAGCCTTTTATCATTTTTGGATAATTCTACCTTTCTATAGATAGCATTTTGGGCTAAAATACAAGTGACGGTGCCATATGTCAAAACTTATGTTAACTTGTTAAGCAGTTGGAGCACTGAGTTTGGATGATGAATAATGATTTCATTAAAAAAAAAGGTTAATTTGATTTATTTATATTTTAAACTATATTGAAAAGGAAAATGTGCTATTTGTTGACAATGGCAACAAAGCGACAACCACCTTGATCCTATTGCCTTACACCACTCATCCTACAGTTCTATAATTCCTCACTCTCTCTTTCTCCCTTTCTCTCTCCTCTCGGTGTCTTATGGGATTCTCTGATCTACAATTACACGCTATTGTTCTGTAAGTCTTCTCATATTTCTTTGTCTTTTCAATTATGATGCTTTCTGTGCATATTTTTTCACCATGTTCAAAATATTTTTTTCAAGGTTTATCGCACCTGAATTTATATTGTTGTGTAGAATTGGTATGAATTCTTATTTATTTATTGGGGGTCGATCTTGTTGATTCAACATTTTTGTCTTTGCAATTTTTTATAATCATTGATATACTTTGTGAAATCTTCAGTTCAGATCCTCTGCTACGTAATGGTGCTACATCTCCTTCTCCACTCACCAATACATGTTATGTGTATTGATGAGCGGTTGAGATAAGGAAAGAAAAAGATTTATGATATGGGAAAATTTTTAAATATTCTTTTTTCTTATCTCAATCGTTCACCAATACACGTGGCATGTATTGGTGAGTGGAGGAGGAGATGTATCACCGTTGTATAGTAGAGGATCCGACTGTGAAATCTTAAGGTCACTAGATATGCATCACATATTGGAAACAATTTATTTTTTGGTAAGAGTTTTTGTTTTATATGCTATTCTATTAAATTTCAATTATTTGTGGAGAAATATATTTTTTGGAGTTGAATGCCAGGGAACAGAGAGGTCAAGTTGATATTAGAAGAGACAATTTTATCCAAAAGAGTATTTGAAGGAAATTCGACGGCAGTATTATAGAGGGACGGCGTGTAGGGGATTGTGGGAGTACCTCTTGAAGGTGTTGAACTTCTTCTTACTTCTGGTGGGTTTGGCGATGATTGGGTATGGCATATACCTCTTCGTGGAGTATAGGAAGGGTGGTGATGACCCCATTTCCCCCTCAAGTGGAGAGTTGGTACAGTTCGGGAGGCCCATGCTGTCAGTTATGTCTTTGCCTGATAGCATATTGGCCAAACTGCCAAAGGCGTGGTATGAAGAATAACCTTGGATAAACATAACTAGTATGTTTGTGATTCTTTTTCCATGCATTTAGATATTTTTTAGATTATAAGATTAAAGTTGGTTACACTATTGGTCATAAGGATTGTCGAAAAACGCTTAGTAACTCTGAATTTGAAAAGGTTTAGTCTAGCTCAAATCAATGCTTGCTGCATTTTTTTTTTCCTGGTGTAATTCATCTCAACAGATCTTCTTTAGGGTCATCACGAAGCAGCTTCTCTCAAAATTAAACTATTACTCAGACAAGATATCAAAACTTCTTTATATTAGTTCGTGTGGATAGGTTGATTTTGCATTTTGTTTTATTTATTTATTCATTAGTGAGTCTCATCGGAACTGGTATCTTCTTCGGTTAGTCCATTACATAAGTTGTCATATGCTTTTGATTTCTTGTATATTTTTCAGTGATTTGCTAGGTTTATTCAAGTTTTTGAACTTTAGGTCTGGTGTGGATATTGGATTTCAACTGAGTAGAGAAGTAAAGAAAGTATTTTCAATTTTTCTTTTTTTTGTGTTAATAGGAAGAAGAAAAAAAATATTTAAAAAGAACATTTATGCACCAAAAACTTTCATGTTGTCATAATCCAAGTATTACATTTCATTTTTCCTGAATATTTAATTAAATTTATATTCTTCCAATAGTTGTAGGTTACACAAATTGTAATTGTTAGAAGTTAGTTATTATCTATTGCTTTTCTTTGACTTTCTACTCTTATATATGAAACCCCAAGGACATGATCTATTTTAATTTACGAAATTATTAATTGTATCATCCCACCTGTTGCAATTTTTTTTTTTTGATACAATCAACTTGGAACACTCTATAAGTGTCAATCGGAATGCCATACACGCACACACATACACACTCACCCTAAGGGGAAGGGGAGAGGACAAGAAAGTTCGAACTCGGGACCTCAATGGTATCGGTTCGAACCCCCACCACTAGGCTACAAACCTAGTAGCCTACCTATTGCAAATGATTGGTTGTACTAGACATTTTTCTTCCATGTCTACTATGCACGTTCTCATTTAGATACTATAAACTAATATTTCTTTTCTCTTTGGGATATATATACTCATCTTGCCTCCATCCAAGCACCTATAGTTGACATTACTCTGTACCGGTGCACCTGCAATGCTGAAATAGTGTTAACAAGCCAAATGTGTTGTGTGTGACAATGGTTAGACCTATTTCAGAAGAACTAGCTACATCTATCATCCCTAATGGTAATTTGAGTTAAAAATTCTGTACTACTATAAATGCTTAATAAATTGATTGTTTCACTTTATGTTGGTTGCGAGGAATGCCATTAAGCTACTTTAACCTTTCACTAGTTTGATGGCTTTCTTCACTAAGAGCAGTGAAGGTGTATTTATCAATATCTTAGTTGATAATTGTTTTCTGAAATGCTTTGACCTCACATACACTAATTGCAGGTTTATTTGTGGTTGCATTGGAATCGCTACACGGAGCGGGTACTGCTTGACTTGTGTATCCTTTTTATTAATTTGATTGCTTCAATTTGTGCTACATTACAACATTCTTTTGCATTATAAATTTTATTGGGTACTTAGATTGCTGCTATAATAGGTTTATAATAGGTTTAAATTTAAGTTGGTCTCATGTCAAGAAGTTTATTTTGGTATTATTCTAAGGGGATTTTTACAAAAGTTGTCTTTTAAGTATTGAGTGTTTGAGTTTTTCAATTTTCGTCCTTTATCTTTTCAAATTTTCAATTTTTGTCCAATTCCGGACTACTTTGATAGCTGGAGCTGATGTTGTATGAAAAATTGGGACTTTTCTAATTTTCCCTCCATTTTGTCGACGTGGAAGCCATGTGTTTTATTTGAATTTTTAAAAAAAATTAAAGAATCTGACGTGGCATGAAAGGCACACCACCCACCCACACACACACACACATATATATATGTATGTATGTATGTATATATATTAACACACATATATCTATACATTCACACAGGGGTGGGATGGGGTGGGGTAGGGTGGGGTGGGCGTGGGGGGTGTGGGTGTGTGTGTGAAGAAGACGATGTGCTGTCTTCTTTTTCTTTTTCTAATTTTAATTAATTAATTAATTAATGCGAAATTTAGATATCTTTTTTCTTATTTTAATTAATTAATTAATTAATTTTTACTTTTATATTATTTAATATGTAATTTCATTAAAATTATTATTTATTTAAATTAATTGAATTTATATAATATTTTTATATAAAAATAATATATATTTAAATTCTAAATTTATAATATTTTATATTAATTAAATATTTTTAAATATATAGAGTAAAATATATAAATAACAAATGTGATGTGACTTTTTGTTTGATTTTTTTTTAAATGTCAATTCATTTCCATATAAGATCCAAATACACATCTCACAGCCAACATCGTCGCGACATCAATGAATTTGTTGGGAAAATTAAAAAAGCCCTAATTTTTCATGCCATGTCAGCTCTAGCTGTCAAAGTAGTCAAAAATCGGACTAAAATTGAAAATTTGGAAAGACAATGGGCGAAAATTGAAAAACTTAAACATGAAGAACAAAAACTCAAATACCCCATACTTAGAGGATGATTTTTATAAACATCCCTTATCCTAAGCCCTTTTGCATTAGTTGGAAAAATGCTAAGTTTGTCAAATTTGATAGCTTAGCTATCAATTTATTAATGACCACTTTGATCTTTCACTGGAGGTTCGAGCTTGTCTAGGTTAGTTTTGAAAGATTACACCTTGGTTATTGCTGAGAAAATACTAAAATGAATACATTGGTTCTTCGGAACAAACGTAATTGACTTAATATTATATTGTTTTTGTTGTATATTTGCATTATAATTTTACTTTCGCAAAAGTCTTTTAAGATTGTGGACATTTTTCACAGTCTCTTTCCCATGAGGATGTTGGTTTTCTTAAATCCATAAAGTATTCACTACTATTGATTTTGTTGATTCTGGCGGAGCTTGGAATGGCTGCTTTTATATTCTTTGACAAAAGTTGGAAAAAGGTTTGTTGGACTATGATTACTATCTTTAGTTACAAAGATATAATTCGTGATCTAACAACATGAAAAATAAACAGGAGATTCCAACTGACAAAACTGGAGATTTTGATATGATATATAGTTTCTTGGAGAAGCACTGGAAAATTATTAAATGGGTTGCTCTTGGTGCTATTATATTAGAGGTAAGGCTACTAAACATTTTTCTCATAATCAAATGCTTGCATGTGAATCAGAAGATTTACATGCATAGAAATATAACTTCTGTAATTTAATTCCTTACGTTTTGAAAACAAATTGGTACCAAAGGAGTGCTAACCTTGTACAGAAAAGATTGTGGCTATACATATGTACATATATATCATTTGATATTTACACTTATCGTTTTGAGAAAAATTGCCTTTTTAGGACCGATTTTTGCTATAAATTGCGATAATATGAGAAGGGTTAATTGTTATGTACGTTTACCTTTAGGGCCATTTACCAGATACCAAGCTAATGGCACAAATACCTTACTATTATGTTTTCATACGTTCCTAGTCTGAAATTTATTTACTTGTCGTGGTCGTTGTGTGAGGTTCACCTCAATTATCAAAGAAGAAAATGAACTTGAGCCTAGTGCAATTCCAAAAGTTAGCTCATGAGAGAGTGTTGCTCAAGCCTTACACCTTCACGCCCAGGCCTAAACACAACGGAAAACACTTTGAAATATGCTTAGCACAATAAGAGATCCAACATTGTAACACTGTTGGCTTTGTGACTCAACCCCAAAAGTTAGATCATGCATGAGGGGAGAAGTGCCCTAGTTAGTATAAAGAGTACAAGAGTCTTATAATTAACCGATGTGTGATACTTAACAGGATCATTAAGGCTTAGTTGGCAAATTGAGTATATTTTAGTTGCTTAATCCATGAGTTTTTCCCAGTTTTATTAACTTTCTATGAATTACAGGCCCTTATATTTTTGTTAGCACTTATTGTAAGGGCTGCAAATAGTGCTGCAGACTATGATAGTGAAGAAGAATATGTAGGTGGCCCTAGGCAACAGATCCGACAACCATTAACAAATAGGGCAGCTGTTCCAGCCACAGGTGTCCCTGTTGTTGGTACCCTTGATCAACGTCTGAGTAGGAGTGATGCTTGGAGTGCATGTATGAGGGAAAAGGTAAACAATATCTTAATTTAACTTTTTGCTTTTTTACTTTGAGAAATACCATTATGCCTTAACTTCAATTCACATTATTTTTATTTAGTTGTTGCACGGTTCTTTTTAGTTGACAGGTCATCTAAATCAATCGATATACATTGTGACGCTCATAATTCTTTCTATATAGTGACTTTTACTACGAGATGACTAAGAATCCTAATAAACTTCTTCGCAGGTGTGATAAATCTTTGTTCCCTATTTTACTTTATGTAGTTGATTGAATTTGAAAGTTGAGACAAAATAGTTCCACCATCCGAATCATAACTATTTCAACACTTTACCAACCGATTTATTTTCTTATAGTTTACCTCCTCAAAGCCGATTTTTTGTGAAAACATTAACCTTAAAAACTATGCATGATGAGTTTGCATTTTTTTTAGGTTTATCATTTTTTTAATTGGAATAGAATTTGTGTATTGTTTGGGATCTTTTTGGCTAATAGTTCAACCAAAGCAAGGGCTGATATGGTAGTGTGTAAAACTTGTGGATTTGAGAAGGGAAAGTGAAATTATTTTGGCTGGTAAAAATGACCACAACTCAGATGATAAAGGGTTTTTTTATTCCTTGAAAGTATGGTAGGTTTAAGTTTCATTTGCTACTTTTGCTAGTTGTCCGTTGTTTAATAGGATATTTGTCTAAACTTATTTTGCTATACAAAAAGAATCCGACGAGAAGTTAAATGAACTTTTACATATTGTGAACTATTTAGTGAAATACTTAAAAAGAGACTAGGATAAGTGCTTATACCCTCTTATAGGAACAAGGTATTTAGGAACTTATAATAAACATCGCGAGATTCAAACTTAAAGTTTGTTGATCGATCAAGTTTGATAATTAAGTGAAAGTGTTTTCCTCAAGATAAGAACATGAAGGGTGTATTTTGTTTCGGGTGTGTGTTAGTATCCATCAAGCTCCTCCTTCGCCATCTTGGTTGAGATGTGACTTCGACACATTGGTAAAGGTATAAAGTTAGATGAGATCAGTCTAGCATCAAGTGTGGTTGTTCACAACGCAACATAGAATGCATACCTATTCATTTAGCAAATGAACTTAAGAGAGTTAGGTTAACCTCAAACTCATTTATATGAAGTATACTAGTGTTCTTCAATAAGAAAATATAAGAACTCCCTATCCTTCACCGAAAACTCCCCGTCTTTTGGCAATTCCTTCTTCATCTTTCTTCATTGTACCCACAAGTAAAACCAACATTTAGACATTCTCCTATGTATATGAATTTACACTACTGTACTTCCCACTAAAACTAAGTTAACATTAGGACTTTTTTCTTTCTCTTTTTACCATCATTTCTATCCTATTTTTTTATATAAACATGTATTTGTGCTTGTATATTTATGTGCCATGGTATGTATACGTATTCACACACACACACACATATATATATATATTGTATATTTAGATTTATTGGGAATTTGGGGTGTTGGGGATGGAGGGATAGTGGATATTTTGGATATGAGTATGTTGTGTTGGGATAGGTTGGCTTGGAGTGGGTGATGGAGTCTTGCGGAGTGCTCTGTATGTCAGGGTGGTGGGATTTCGTGGAGAAATAGAGAGAAGTATTTGATGATTTGAAAAGAATTATATCCTTCCATGAAAATTAATTTAATCGGTTTCACCAGTTCTTTTACTATGATGAATAATTTTCTCAGAGATTAACATATTAATATTACAATAATACAAAAAAAAATCATACTAAAAAAATTAGTACCAAAATATTATCAACAAATTAGCATTATATATTAGTTAAAAATTGGAACTCTTTCTGATAGATGCTAAGCGACAAAGCAATTATTACATTACAATAATTAAATATTAATAACAAAAACTAAACTATATATTACATAAAAAAAGGACTCAAGGGAGAAGTTAATTAAAAAACATTAATTTAACGACTAGAAAATTTGAATGATTGTTAAAATTTTTACCATATCACATAAACTCCACCTAAGATATGTTGCAAGTGCAACCAAACCGAACCAAACTTGGTTATAGCTTTGGATTGTTAGGGCAATATTGTTATATATAACTTTTGATTCTCTCAACAAAATAATGAATAGGTAAGGAACATAATCGATTCTATAGCTTATTTAGTTATCTTGGTCGTGAGGTTGATGAGGTTTTGTTTGCATTAAAGTAAAATCATATGGATTCAAACCCGTGCATCTCCTATAGGACGCTATAATTATTTGGAGTGGGCATTACACAGATCTAATAAAGAATTTTATATAGTTTAAGAAAAGCAAAGTATGCTAAGCTTTGTGATTTGGTTATACTATTCTATTGCTTCACTCTCCATTTTGCTTGAAATAAGAAGTAAATTGTTGTCTATAGGGCTGTCAATGGAGTGGATTTTAATCCGAATCCGATTCGAGTGTGATCCAAATTTTAGCATATTCGACCTATTAAAATATCCAATGTGTCAGATCCAATTATGAATATCCGTAATCCAAAATAAATGGATAGGATATGAAATCATGCAGTCCGATCCGTTAAAGATCAGAATCCAAACTTAACAATACTTTTTATTATATTAGCAACTTTACATATATAATGTTAGTGAAGAAGTTTAAATAGAATGCAATATCCAAACCATTATAATTTATAATACACTTTTTTTATATTTTTCAAAGTAATTTTTTTTTCAAAAAAATAATGTATAGTTTTTATGCATATTATAAAATAATTTGTTACTTATTTAAATTTTATTTTTTACATAAGAAATAATTTTTTATTGCTTATTTGATTTTAAAGTTTCAAATTTTTTAACAGTTAATTGGGTCGGATTTTTCTATCGGGTTTAGGATTTTTTTCTCGGATTCGAACTCGGTTGAAATGAATATAAATCCTATAGGATTCGGGCCGAATTCGAATACTAAAGAGGCATATTTGATTCGGATTTTTCAGATTTGGTCCAAATCCGACCCATTGACAGCCCTAGTTGTCTAGGTTTTATGAGTAGAATAAAGTGAATATATAGAAAGTTTATTCCATATGTGTAGAATAAAGTGTACATCTCAGACTATATTCAATATAAATACCTTATCAATCATTTTAGTTGTGGTTGATAATTTAGATTCTACAAATGAACTATTCGTGGAGAATTATGAATTGTTAAGTTACTACTAACTCAGTGCTTGTATAACAGTACGGGCTGGATACCTCAGAATTCACATACAACCCATCCGATTCCAACAAGTACCCCCAATTTAAAACACAACCATCCGAGGAAAAAAGTCGTTGCATCATAATGTGAAGGTCTCTTTGGTTTTGCACAATATTGTAATTGTCTACTTCAATTTCATTTGTAGTTGATAGATATAAGGACTTTTGTATATTTAGAGAGCAATTAATTCTGCATAGGGCTATCAATGGAGCGGATTTTAATGCGAATTCAATCTGAATTTTAGCATATTCGACTTATTAAAATATCCTATGTATATATCCGTGATCCGAAATAAATGGATATGATATGAAATCAAGCATTTCGATCCGTTAAAGTCCCGAGGTTGAAGTTTAATTATATTTTTTTATTAAATTAATAACTTTGTGTATATAATGTTTGTGAAGAAAGTTGAATAGAATGCAATATATAAACTATAATAATTAATAATACATTATTTTTATTTGTCAAATTAAATTTTTTAATAAAATAATGTATAGCTTTTATACATGCTCTAAAATAATTTTCTAATTATTTAATATTTTATTTTTTATGTAAGAAACTTTTTTTATGGGTTACTTGCTTTTAAAGTTTTGAGCTTCTTTATAACGGTTTATTAGATCGGATTTTCTTATTGAGTTTCGAACTTTTTATTGAATTCGGACTCAGTAGTATTGAATATAAATTTTATAGGATTCGGGTTGGGTTCGTACAATGAGAAGGCTTATTTGATTCGGATTTTCCAGGTTCGCTCCAAGTCCACCCATTGACAGCTCTAATTCTGTATATCTAGTTCTAAATTGATCTTTCAAGACTCTTTGGGTATTGAAAATTTATACAAATAATAAATTGACATTTGTAATGCTTTTTTTCCCCCAAAAAATAATCAATTATGTTTTTCTTTTTATATTGGTATCACCCAAATTTGGTTTCAAAGTTAAATAAAATATTTAAGTAGTGGTTAAAATTAATATTTTCATGTTCAGATGGTTGCCCAAAGTATCTTTCAATTTTAAAGCCCGACGGATCGACCGAGTAATGTCCACACTAGCCCGAACTTTGAGAGAATCCCCTACCACATCTTCTGTTGTGAGCCAAAATCAACATCCACAAACTTGCCAATTCTATTGTGAATGAATTTAGCCTTCTCCCCCATCATCTTTTTCAGTTCCATCAATCTATTTCATATCCATGCCTTAGTCCGGATTCATCACCGTGGTTAGCGTGGATTTGAAAATCAAAGCGAAAGCATAAAAGAATCACGGTACAATATCAACGATCACAAACATCACCTAGATTTGAAATTGAAGCAAAAGCACTAAAGAATCAAGGGACAGTATCAACGATCACGAACATTGGCTCTGAAGCAACGTCCGCAAAATCCAACGACACGGCCATCAATCCCAATCTGGAGTCAAAAGTCGGAAGAATTGACAGAAGTTCAAGAAGTAGGCGAGGGCTCTCATTTGAGAGGAGAAAATCATTTGACCTTAATATCATTCAAATGAGTTAATTATAATTTCCGATTTTGATATCAAATGATGTATGTGAAACCTTCCGATTTCTCTTATTATAATTATCATGTCATTAATTAGATGTGATCAATTTCGTCTGAATGAGAAGTTTTTCTTGAGAAAACATGACTCCAAGCTAAAAAGCAATCTTTTTTTCTGTTCCTTTTGCAATTTTTTCATTCAACGTACTCATTTTTACGTTTACATATAAAAGCTAAGGGTAGATCACAATCTATGTCCCGTGTACCCTAGGGGTGATTAATATGTGGGATTTCAAGATATCATAAAAGTTCCTTTCAATTCTTTAGGCAATTCAAAGCTGGATTGGATACGTGAGCTCTTCCATGAGCATTGATGCAACGGGCAAAGAGTGGAATATGTCGATTAGCTGGTTTTACGTTAACTTCATCCAATATCATACTAGTGCAAGGAACTATTCGGCTGTAGTTAAAGTTAATTATACCATTCTTGCACGTAGATGTTCCGCAGAGACCAATATAACTCGCATCTGCTAATTTTGATAGCAGATCCCTAACAAAAGCATGGGTAAACAATTAGTTAGAGAGAAAAACATCGAGGTGGGCTAATTGTAAGACAAAAGTTGGTTGCATGGGTGGTTTCTTTACTTATACAAACATCAAAAGGTCCAATTATGAGACAAAAGTTGACGGCAACATGCCTTTTGTAATTATGCAAACCTTGGCATGGCTAAGTGTGCTTACACCAAATCATAGGGGGTGTGGGCGTAATTATCACAAATAGTACATATCTATAAATATAAAGGAAAAGAAATATAATATTATTATATTCTACATTTAAATGTCGATGTTTTCACACAAACGGAAAAATATTTTTCCAGTCTTGCTCTAATACCAAGTTTATAACTCTTATTAAATATGATGATATTGTAAATTTGACTTCATTATTTGAGCATTTGGAGGGGTTCATAGCATTGAGAATAAAGTAGCTTACTTTGTTACTGCATTTCGTATGATGACAGTAATACTGGTCAATGACAATCGAATTATTGGCTATATTGAAATTTATATTTGAGAATCTAATATTCCTTGCATATCCTGAACCACCCTGAACAACAAATACATGTGTAAACAAGTAGCGAAAAAACTTATGTGTTAAAAAATACAATTTTTGTAGCATTATGATGATTCTGATTATTTACCTGCCATGTTTTGATCCTCACTCCATTTTTAGTCCTAGTGAAATTGCAATCACTTACATGTATCGTTTTTACCGTGTTGTACTTCCCATTTTCGCCTAAACTCCTACACTGGAAGAGTAAAGAATAGAAAGTTGGCTCATATATAAGAGAATAAACAAAACAAGTTTGGAAAAGAATACTTGTTATTGCGAAGTGGAGAGGCACGTCAAATCATTGGGAGCAGTGATCGGACAAGGTGACTAGTAGGGGCATTCCTCACTTGTATACCTTTGTTTAATTTATAATATTATCCGTCCTTAAAATGAAAATTTTGTTTTATACTATATAGTAATATTTCAGTTTCACTTTCAAAGTGCAACTTTTTGATTCTTTCCCAAAAAGCATACCTTATTCCATGTCCAGGGCCACATGGTATACTAGATACGTTGATGTTCGAAGTACCCCTATTGATGGCGATGCAATCATTCCCTTTTCACACAAAAGACAGAATAATTATGTTAAACTAATCGGTATAGTGGATAATAGAAGATGGAAAGGCAATAAAATGTGGAAGAATTAATTAATGTACCAGTTTCCATGACCGAGTCATGAATATGAAGGTGAGTTGAATAGCTGATATTTATGCCATCTGTGTTGGGACTATTTTGAGGGGCTGTTAGGTGGAGACTTGAAACAATTCCACAGTGGCATTTGTTGAAGGAAATAAGGTTCTTTGGGCTATTCTTGTGTCTCAATCCATTAATTTTCACATTGTTGCAATGAGAAAACTTGATTGCCTGGAAATATCCACCAAAACACACATGCACATGTGTGCCTTATAAGCGTGATTTATTATAAAGTTGTTAACGAAGAACTAAAGCTATCGAGTCTTGGACTTACACTAGGCCGATTATTGTCGTCTGATTGGGGGGGGGGGGGGGGGAAGATGTGTGTCAACACTCAAAAAGTATTACGTAATCTTTAAATAAGGTCGCATTCGAATTTAAGAATTTGATATATAAATTAAGTTAGGAGGCACATTAAAGAATAAACTAACATGCCCCCACCACGACTTTCCTTGGCCATCAATTAATCCTTGTCCATTTCCTATCACAGAAAGTCCATCAACTCCATGAAAGTATAGCCATTGACTTGTCCCCTCATTTTTCCATGTTGTTTTTGGTGGTGCAAGAATTATTCCTAATATCTGTGAAAAAAATTAAATTTGATCATATTATAACAACATTAATCTTGATCAAGAGAGACATGCTTTTTTATAATGAAGATGAAACTTATGCAAAAGAAGACAAATACTAATAATTTAATATTTTGTGAGACATAAAAAATCATTGCTATCCAATTGTAGAGGTATAAAGGAATAAATCAATATATAATGGCCGCATGACCAAGGACTTCTCCATAGTAAAATGCATATATGTTATCGTGGCATATTAATAAGGCTGCTTATTATGAGTTAACTGAATACCAATAATGAATAAACTTTTCAGTAAATTAATAAAACTATATATTATTTAGTTTCATGACTATACTTTTTCACGTACTTCAAAGGTTATGGACCTTGATTTGCATGGGCCTTTAAACTCGATTGCAGACACCAAAGATGTCTTTCCATTAGGTGCGATTAGTTTAGCGTTGCCTGAACTCCTTTTGCAGGCTTGATCCCATGCAAACTCAAGTGCCTATTAAAAGGGAATGAAAAAATTGAGTTAAAAAATTAATATTTAATAAAAATTGCAAGCTCCTTTGAATTAGCTTCATTTTATTTGAATGGAGAGTTCAATTATATAAACCTTTTAAATCATACACTTTTGCTGATATCATGTTATATTAATAAAGTAAAGTCTTTCTTAAATGATCTTGAGATTTCTTATTTTATAAAATAAGTAAAAAATATGGATGGATACTTTAGAGTCGTATGTTTTTCCATCGCCAATGGCTCCAAATCTTGTCACATCGTTTGTGCTACTGGGGTAGCAGGTGACAAATGCCGCTCTATGTGGGCCGTGTATAATGCTCGACGTCGAAAATGTCCAGCGCAAGACAAGAATATATGCTAACACACCCTGCAATGGTATGTTTAATTTTGATCAATCACAAAAACATGAAAACAATTAGAGTAATGACCACCATGTCCACCACACACACGCACGCTCTTGAGCGCACACACACACTACTATACCAATGTTCGAACACATTTTGAGAAACAAGGACAATGTTTATTTCTTCCAAGCCAACTAATGCAACTAAGTTCAGAGAGTGGTCAAATATATAATAGGACTATAGGATGCATTTGGAATCATGATTAGTGGATTCTTTATATGTAATGAGCGGTATAGATTTTGTGTTTAATTCTGTTAGTACTTGTTCTCTGAATTCAAATCTATAGTATATTATATATAGAAGGGGGATCAATTGACCTAATTATTTCATTTTACCCAAATTATGGTAATTTTATTGAAAAATTCTCATTGGTTCGCTTTGAAACTTTAAAATATTTAATTGATGTTTGACACATTAATGGCTAATATATTGCATTAGAATAGAAAAACATGATTGAGGTTAATGTGAGGGGATGAAAATGAATTTTATTGCATATTTGGACACTTTATAGTGTCACAAATAGCACATTATAGCCAAAATTTAATATAGCTAACATTTGATATAGGTTACTGAGACATTTTTTTTATAACGTGTCACAAACTCATAATAAGTGTGTAATTGAGAGATTTTTTAAAAGTTTCATATTACATGTGTCAAATCAAGTTATTTGTTTAGTAGTGAGAATCTTTTGAAAATTTTAATAGCTTATAAATATTTCTTATAAAGCCAATAACGATTCATGACTATGCATAACATGGAATTTAAACTAGTTATAAATAACTAAACATCTAATGTATCAAATAGTTGCTCTTAAACAAAAACACTCAATTACAAATCATAGTGCTGACTAATTGGTACATCATCTTTTGCTCTACACAAAAATTAATTGCGGTGCTAAATGTTCACATAAGAACATATTACATTTTGTTCTCTATTGCGTATAATTGCAAAGAAAATACATGAATATCAGCTTTCCCTTCGCTATTTTATTTCAAGAAAAGAATACTAATATGATTAAACAATGGCAAACCAATACAAGTAACCAAGGTGAATTAAAGCAACCAACCTGAAGCTGGGCATAAAAAAAAAAAAATCACCCAAATTATTTGGAAAATTTTCAAGAGCTCTCCGGAGCATAAAGAAAATTGTGAAGTGTACATGATCAAGGAAATTCACAAACATTTGCAAGCAAGATTGCATTTTGTTGAAATAGTGCTTTATCAGGGCGTGATTAGGAATACGCTTAATAGCAATAGGGACAGATTTAGAGGCCATAGCTAAATCACAATAATCTCATCTTAAAATTGTTGAAAATAGTGCTTTAGTAGGGTGTGATTAGACTATGGTGTTTAGTCGAGCCAAGAGTTGTACTCTCTATCTTTAAGACAAGATTGCCTCGTATTAGTGCTAACGGAACTGGCAATCGTCTCCCAAGATACAACGACTAACTTCTCGAAAAAAGATTACTCCAATTCTCAAGAAACGGCGAACTCAAAAAAGTGTTTAGAACTCACTTTAGATGTTTAGGGAGTGAAATGCAGAAAGAGAGAAAGTGATTTCGAATTTGAGTGAATGAAATGACAAGTATTGGGGATTATTTATAACAATTGAAGAGTTGTGGATAAAAGGCTGCAACTTTTGGGTTAGGCACCGGTTTGGTTCGGGCGTGGCTGGCCGTACAACAATACCCGGGTTTGAACCTATTCAGGCACGGTGCGGCGCGGCTCGCCTTGGTCCGAGTCTTTGTGTCGTGCTCGAGTGCGTGATCGGCTTGGTCCGATACACTGTGATGGTTTGAGCTAATTTGGTTCGATCCAACTTCGATTTCAACCCGATTTAGAACCCAATTCAATTTGGATGTATCCAAAAAGAAAATTCTTTATTGAACCCGAACCCGAAATCACACCTAAGCCCGGCCCGCCCGCCTCGCTGTGCTGTGCTAAGCCAATCAGACGGAAGGCAGTGGTGGGGCACGTGTGTGTGGGATTTGGTTCGAGCCTACTAATCCGTAGGTCCTCCCCCCGTTACACACTTGTGAACCCCTAAGGGGCCAACCCCTCTTTGCAAGTAGCCATTTAATTAGTGAGATAGATTTCATTATGCACAATCATGCTTGGGAATTAGTTGACCTCAGCTCCCAGCTAGTATAAAACCATTGGGATGTAAATGGATACACCAAATGGACGTTAAAATAGCCTTTCTAAATGGTGAGTTAGAAGAGGAGATTTATATGGAACAACCTGAAGGCTTTGTTGCTCCGAGACAAGGAAATAAGGTATGTAGACTCGTTAAGTCATTGTACGGACTTAAACAAGCTCTGAAATAGTGGCACGTAAAATTTGACCAAACAATGTTGTCAAATGGTTTCCGAATTAACGAGTGTGATAAGTGTGTGTATATTAAAAGCACACCGAATGCTTATGTCATAGTCTGTCTCTATGTAGATGATATGTTGATTATGGGTAGTAATCATGATATTATCGTAAATACTAATAAAATGTTAATGAAACATTTTGATATGAAAGATATGGGTGTTGCAAATGTCATATTAGGAATAAAAATCCTCAAGACGTATGAAGGGCTAGCATTATAAGAAACGCACTATGAAACGCACTATGTTGAGAAAGTGCTTAGAAAGTTTAATGCGTATGATAATCCACTTGTGAAAACACTCGTGGACTTAAGTGTACATCTAGCCAAAAATCACGGTAAACCCGTGGCACAGCTAGAATTTGCTTGGATCATAGGCAGTTTAATGTGTATAACAAACTGCACTTGTCCGGATATAGCATACTTAGTGAACAAACTGAGTAGATTTACAAGTAATGGACATTGGAAAGCACTAACTAGAGTGCTGAAATATCTGAGACACACAATGAACTATAGATTGCAGTATACAAGATATCCAGCAGTATTAGAAGAATACAACGATGCCAATTGGATATCTGATACAAAAGATATTAAGTCTACCAGTGGATATGTGATCTACAATGGAATTAGAATTTATAGCTTTGGATAAAGTTGGAGAAGAAACTGAATGGCTGAGAACATTTTAGAAGATATTCCGTGTTAGCCAAAATCGGTGCCTACTATAGCTATACACTGTGATGGTCAAGCAGCTATAGGAAAGGCACAAAGTGGCATGTTTAATGGTAAGTTTAGACACATTGGTCGACGGCATAATAACATTAGGCAGTTGATCTCGAGTGGAATTATCTCTCTTGATTATGTGAAATCAAAGGAGAATCTAGCGAATCCGTTAACCAAAGGCCTTTTTAGAGATCAAGTATACTACTTGTCGAAGGGAATAGGGTTAAAACCCACTTATTAAGACCTGAGTAGCGGTAACCCATCCATGTTGACTGGAGATCCCAAGATCTTGGTTCAATGGGACAACTAAGTTACTAAGGTTTAGGCGAGAACTTACTACCAATTCTTGTGATATGTAAGTGCATTCTGCAAAGGGGTAAGAATAAGTGCATTCTGCAAAGGGGTAAAATGGTTAAGCTGAAGCTTTTAATGATTCCTATACCTTGATCACGTGGAGTATAGCAAGATACTCTTAAATAGGAGATCACCTATATAAGTGTGAGTATGGCCGCTTCAAATGGTAAACACTTATGAATCCAAGATATGGCCCACGGCCAAAACGGGCACAACTATGAGAACCGAAAGATGTTAGGGAAGCTGTTGTGAGAATACTATTGTCTTGGTTTACACGAACAACTGGACAGTTCAAGACATCACATTCACTGACTAAATAAGTAAATCCGATGGTATATCTCTAAGGAAGGTTCAAAGCCACAAGCTACCTATCTTGATGCTGCAGCTTTTTGCTCGAACGCACTACAGTATCTGCATGAGTCGCATTTGCATTAATTTTCATTCATGTGGGGGTTGTTAGAAAAATTGGTGATACAAGTTGGTAAGTGACCAGTTTTGGCCAATGAATTGATGAAGCTCCATTTGTTGTTTTGAAAAATAAGTTGATTATTCGTAATCTATATCGCGAGTAGATACGAAAAATGTATTTAATTACTCAAAATCATTTTAGGGTGAATGAGAAATTAAATGCACAAGATTGCTTGGTGAAAGCAAAAAAAGGAGTGTTAAGTTGTGGAGTGTGGTTGTCCCATATAAGAAAAGTAACATAAGAATGTCTTGTATTTAAATAGCTACTTGCAAATAGGGGTTGACCCCTTAGGGGTTCACAAGTGTGTAACAGGGGGAGGACCTATGGGTTAGTAGGCTTGAACCAAGTCCCACACGCCCGTGCACCGCCCGGCTCTGCTAGGCTGGCCGGGCTTGGGCGCGGGTTCGGGTTGAATAAGGAATATTCCTTTTGGACACGGTCCAAATTGAATTGGGTTCTAAATCGGGTTGAAATTGGAGCTGGATCAAACAAAATTAGCTCGAACCATCACGGTGCATTGGACCAAGCCGATCACGCACTCGAGTGTGACACAAAGGCTCGGACCAAGGCAAGCATTGCCACAACCCAATAGGCTCGAACCCAGGTACTGCTGTACGACTAGCCACGCCCGAACCGGTTTGGTCTGACCGAAACAGTGCCTACCCCAAAAGTTGTAGCCTTTCATCCACAACTCTTCAATTGTTATAAATAACCCCCAATACTTGTCATTTCATTCACTCAAGTTCAAAGTCACTTTCTCTCTTTCTGCATTTCACTCTCTAAACATCTAAAGTGAGTTCTAAACACTTTTTTGAGTTCGTCGTTTCTCGAGAATTGGAGTGCTCTTTTTTCGACAAGTTAGTCGTTGTATCTTATGAGATGATTACTAGTTTCGTTAGCACCAGTGCGGGGAAATCTCATCTTAAAGGCAGAGAGTCTAACTCTTATCTCAATTAAACACTATAGCCTAATCACGCCTTGATAAAGCATTATTTCAAATACATTTTTCCTTTAATAAGCCAAACCCGATTGGAAAATTTCCGAACTAGAGATGATGTTCCGTGACCATTTCTTACGAAGATACATATTGTTTGGGTTTAAAATTTTCCAAAATGTTTACAATGGGAGGATTTATAACTATTAAAACACAGACTTTACGAACAACTAGTTTTGACTAAAAGAACAAGTCACCGATTTCAATGAAATAGTGCTTCATTAGAAACAAATTATTTTAATAAACTAGAAACTCATTTATTAAATCCATGAAAACGACAACAACAACAATAATAATAACAATAAACTTAGAAAGTAAGACAAGAATTTCTATATTTCAATCCACAAAAACATTTTACAAAACTGGCTCTAGTTTGGTAAAGCAAGTAAAGTTAGGGCTTTAGGTCCCCACATTCTGTGTGCCTCATAATGTTGTTGTTGTTTTTTTTTTTTTTGGTGAAAGAACTCATAATGTTGGTTTCAATGCAAATTTAAGGAGCCCATTTGGAAGCAAAAATATTGGCTCAATTTGCGGAAAAACACAACTGTTGAAGTCATGTACATGTTGAAGAATTTGGTCAATAAATTTTGTATGCTAAGATATTGAATATTGTATTTCTTTTTCTCATATTGTAATTTTTTTAATATTAATAAAATTTATTTTTTCTAGTAATGTATTGTGCGTTTAAGTTGATGGTTTATCTAAGATTTCATTTTGAATTTTTGCTTTAGGTCGCCAACAACACTAAAATGACTTTGGAGACTGACCTCTAAACAACCAAACAGAAGAATACACTGAACTTCATTCAAAAACATATCGACCTGAATCCAGTAAGTCATTCTCTTCGAATTTTTGCAATAAACTACTAAGTAGAATAAATACCGGCAATGATTACCATTTTTGCAATAAATATTGAGACTTAATTTGGATAAATGAGGCAAATATTTATAATCAAATTTGATTCAATGAATTTCATAATTGATCTAAAATGCTTAATTATGATTGGTTTCTGATAACTCTAGTTCATAGAGTTATTTTGGCTTTATATTGTGTAAATTTTAGCTCCATTTAATATAAATTGCTGGTTTTTGGTCAAGGAAATGTTATTTAACTTGCCTAGCTGTTGTTTTCTTTGGCAGGATGAGTTTTGGAGACAAAACAATTGAAAAAGGGGCAAACAAACAGTGAGCTAGCCGCCTAGGTGCAAAAATGTCCCGCCCAGGCGGCAATGAAGAAAATACAAACCAAGTTCCAGTGAGCTAGCCGCCTAGGTGGCAAAATGTCCCGCCTAGGCGGCATTGAAGAGTCGAATTCCAGTGAGCTGGCCGCCTAGGCGGCACACAATCCTGCCTAGGCGGGGGGCACATATTTGGAAACTAGGTTTTCGGAATTCTGGGCATTTTTCCTACTTTAAAAAGGAGAAGAGGGGCAGAAACGAAGGAGGCTGAAAAGGGACGAAGGAAAAGAAAAACTTTTGGGCAAGAGAAGAGAAGAAGGGGAAAAAGAAGAAGATTCGGATCGTTATCAAGAGTTCTTCTTTCATCTCTTCCTAGTTTTATGTTTATTTTCTTCATACTTTTTGCCATGGATTCTTGTAGTATGGCGAACTAGATTTCTTTTCTAGGTCTTTAATGGAATCTTGTATGGATTTTTATTGAATCTCTATGAATCTCTATTAAGTACTTTGCATATCAATTGTTTTGTTTTGGTCTTAATGCGTTCTAGTGATTGGCTACCATTAGAATTGATTTGTTAACCTTGATTGAGCTCGAGAGAGGATTTCATGGTTTAGAACTGAACAAAGCAACCTAAGTTTATATTCTTTGGGAATATAATTCGTAGGAAGGACGAGAGTACCAACTTACCTTGGGTAATCATTAGAAATTGATTCTTAATGCTATTATCTAGGTTCGATTCTCATAGAAATATAGAGAATTAATCTAGTTAATAAGGTTCAGGCTATATCGAGAGAGTAGCTTAGATAAAATAGAATTTCGGATTATTGAGCATGCTTTGTTACTTGATAGAGAGGTTTAGGAGAATCGCTTAAAAGACATAGAAGGGGAAGTTAAAGACCTAGGTTATTTTCTCTTGGTATTTATCTAGTTTATTACTTTCGTATCTTGTTTTACTTGTTCTCAATTTCACAAATATCTCTATTTTACTTTCAATTGCTCGAATTAAGAAGTCACAAATTGTGTGAAGAAGATTAGAAAATTGCTTAGGAATTAGTCCTCGTGGGATCGATATTTTTATACTACTTGTGCGATACGTACACTTGCGTGTGCTCGTTACAAACGCAACAGTTTTAAATTAAAATCTGGCTCAATCGATTGACGACCCTAACTGCAATACTTAAAATTATGTTACTTCGAGAATCATGTGGTGAAAATATCTTCTTTTTGTTGTTGTTCTACTGAAAAAATTTTAATTTATAATTTAATAGTTTTTACTTATTACTATAAATATGTTGTTATGGATGGAGAAAACACATACATATTTAAAAGTTGGTTTTGTTCTCTAAATTTTGAATTGTCATAAATTACATCATTCTATATCCTAGGTAAATGATGGAATATTATGAATAAAGATGGGCAATCAGCTTTCTTTAGAATTAAAATAGCTTAAAACTATCCATTTATGCGTAGAAATGATTCTTAAGTAGGGTGTTCTTTTTGTCAAAAGTGATGGAAGGATATATTTTAGACCATGAGTTATAAATTGTGATGTGTTGTTTGGACATATTGTGAAGTTGGTATCAAGTAAATTAGTCTCATTAGTGAGTATATTTTACTCTTAACTAACAAGATATTATTCATTTTAATATGCAAGTGATTGCCGGACATTTTGAGGTTTCCACGAGCACCAATTGGCAAAATGACGAAGGAATTGAAATGTATTATTATTATCTCATGAAAAATTATAAAAGATCATTAATAGATGAATTAAATTGTCAATTGCATTAAGTTTGGACCTGGTAGTTTGGTAGGAAAAATATTATGATATCAAATGATATATGTGAAACTTTCGAATTTCTCTTATTATAATTATAATGTAATTAATTAAATGTGATCAATTTGATTTGAATAAGAAGTTTCTCTTGAGAAAACACCAACTCAAAGCTGAAAAGCAATTTTGTTCTTTTTTTGCAATTTTTTCATTGAACATACTCATTTTTACATTCACATATAAAAGCTAAGGGCAGATCACAGTCTATGCCCTGTGTACCCTAGTGGTGATTAATTTATGAGATTTCCAGATATCAGAAAACTTACTTTCAATTCTTTAGGCATTTCAAAGCTAGATTGGATACGTGAGCTCTCCCATGAGCATTAATGCAGTGGGCAGACAGTGGAATATGTCGATTAGTTGGTTTTACGTTGACGCCATCCAATATGATATCAGTACAAGGAGCTGTTTGGCTGCAGTTAAAGTTAATTATACCATTCTTGCATGTAGATGTTCGGCGGAGAGTAGTATATCTCACATTGCTAATTTTGACAGTAGATCCCTAACAAAAGTACAGATAAACAATTAGTAAGTGAAAAAAACTTTGAGGTTGATGCGGATACACTGGTCCAAGCCGTGGGCTTTTGGTAACCGCATGAGTCCTAGCCATACATTGGGTGGTTTGTAGCACTTTCTGTAGATGTACATTTTCAGCAATTTTTTGCATGCGACCTCACTTCATGGGTACGAGTGTATGTGCAAAATTTTATTGAATTCCGAGATAGAAAAAAACCACAAAATTTCATGGTTCTTTATTTGCACGAGTTTTTTATAGTCTTTACATTGGTTCATTGTATTTTTGTTGAATGTATATTGCTTTGAATTCCAACCCTATCGCTTCACAATATGCGTAGAGCATGTTTGTAGCAATTTCAGGGGATAGAGATACCCTAGGTAGTTGGTCCAAACTGTAGATAGTTGTAGCACCTTCTATAGTGTCCATTTGCTGCAATTTTTTGCATGCAACCCCACTTCATGCGTATGAGCGCATGTGTAAAATTTCATTGAATTCCAAGACAGAAAAAATCACAAAATTTTGAGGTCTTTTATCCGCACGAGTTCTTTACCGTATTTTCGTTGGTTTGTTGTACTTTTGCTAGAAGTATGTTGCTCCGAATCCTAATCTTATCATTTCACAATATGTGCAGGGCATTTTTACAGTAATTTCAGGGGATACAGACGCTCTAGGTTGATGGTCCAAGCTATGGGCTATTGGCGACAAGATGAATTCTAAGCCATATCTTGGGTGGTCTGCAACACCTTCTAAATAAGCTAGAAAATGCATTTTTTCCTATAGTGGTTCGTCGCCTCCAACATAAATCAATATGCCCCAAAGACTTCATACCCATGCCCTGGTGATCCTCTCAAAAAATCCTTCACAAGTTGTCCCCCTTTCCAACATTTACAATAACTCACAGAATATCCTAATTTATCTTCTACTAAAGACTGAATTACTTTAGGCGTCATTCCTTTAGCTTGAACAAATTATGACTTCACAACTGCTTCAATAAGATCAGTGGATGCCTCGTAATATAGGCTAGTCATATGCTCTAGACCACATGTGTGCTCACTGATGTATTTTCGAACTATAAATTTCTCTATCTCCCTATACTTGGAACAACGAAACCTCCATTTGCATTTTGGGTGGGCAACACATGCAACAACGTATAGTGATTTTATTGATCTTTTGACAGAAAACTAAAACTTTCCTGTCAGAGCAATGAGTTTAACCTTTCTTACCAATTCACCTTTGTTGCTGAACAAGAACCCAAACGCAACTATGATTTATCACCAAACGAATGGTCTAATTGACTTTTTTCTACCCATTCGAATGTTGTTCACTTAACATGGTTCTTGATTGATTTGTAGCGACATCTTCGTGAACTATATTGTCATTGTCAATAGGTTCCTCTTTGCATTGCTCATTCGCCTGAATAATGTCTTTATGTTTTGTAGCATCATAGAACAATATGCTATCATCACCACCGAATGAATTATGAATTATCATTGTATAAGTAATTGTCATCCTCGTTAAAATTGATACCATCAATCTGCAACTCAAAATGATCTTTCTCCCCTATGTCAGTTGCAACCGACACTTTTAAAATTGGTCACCACCCATCATCAGCAATATTAGCAAAGTATGGTGGTGGGGGAGTTCTTGTTATCATATACTCAATGGTAACATCAGACCGCAAGCAACTTATCCAACCCTTCGTAATGATTTCCTCGATCAAGTAATCAAATGTAATGTCTTTACTCACAACAATTGCAGTAGTGACTTTGGATTTTGCAGTCCACCTCCAACATGTCTCCGTTTCTGCCCCATTGCCAAATTCAACACAAATAATGATTTATTCTTCTGTATTTAGGTCAATAAATGTACCTATATTTTGTACAAAAAGATTAGAAACATGACCACATTATCACCAGAAAAGATAAAATTCTATAATAAGATCATGTGATTGATACAACATTATCGGTTAATCAATTTCAAGTGATTATAGAAATATCAAAATTTGTCAGTCGACCAAATTATCTTAGTAGCATAGAACTATCGGTCAATCGATCAATAATTAAAGAAGGATTAATAGACCGATCAAACGAATCATTTGACCGATCAAATAAATGAACGCAACAACACAACACAGAAAGCCAGAAACGTAGCTTGCTTGCAGCAATGGTGTCTGATACGGACAAAACCCTCAACCCTACTGTCGAATTAATGGATGTTTATTGAAACCCATGACGAAAATGTTGCATTAATGGTAAAATGTCAACAGTGCACTATCAAATTTGATGATAAAATTTAATATTTAGCATCGAAGAAATGTTCATACCAAGAATATTTTTGGTTGTGTCCTCTTCGTGGTATATAACTTAGATATGTTTAAAAACTTCTTATGTTGTATAAACAAGAGTAGATCTTCATCCAGATTATAACGTCAACAAGAACATGAAGCAAAATCGTGATAACAATTGAAGAACTTTTAGGTTTTTCTCATGTGAGGAAGAAATAATTCAATTTGTAAATATGGATAATTTAAGGGGTTGAAATATAATTTTAGATAGATAGTTAAATAAATAGCTAAATGATACTTATGATTTTTAAGTCACTAAGTATCCCCAATAAAAAAAAAAGGGCTATATATATATAAAAAAAAAACTTGTAGGCTACACAACTAAAAGCAAACTACATAAAAGTTAAATAACAAAAACCCCCAAAAGACCGCCCTGTTGCAATTCAAGTTAATCCCATCCACGGCTTAGAGGGGACTCACGGATGCTAGCAACCAATTCCATCATTTCCACCACTCAAACCTAGAAATTTAATTTACTATTGGATTTCTCATGAAAAATTAATCAATAACTAATCAAATTCTGTCGGAAAATGTCATTGGAATGAAAAACTCATCATCTTTGTCGTCCTTCACGCCACCCACCACCAAAACTCCACCACTGACTGTCAAAATCGAGCCTTTATGATTACCAATCAATGGCGTCTCGTTGAGAGAATTAATTTGATATATTTACTTTTATGATTTGATGAAGTTTTGAATGAGAAAAATGAATTTGTCCATGATAATGTAAATGTGGTGTGTGCCAGAAAATTTTTCTATAATTACAAAAATAGAGAAATTAGAAAGAATATTATAGAGAATAAAAAAAATAATTTTTTTTATCAATGAAGTGAGGATATTTTAATAAGGGTAGTGATTTCTTACAAAAAAAATATAAAACAGGTTCGTAAAACCGACTCAAACTTCTATAGTGCAAAAATAAAAAAAATTGATAATAAATCTCTCAATATTTTTATTTTGCACATGATATTGAACACGCATGGATTGATTCTATTGATTTCGTTAGCTAATAAAGCTACTCTCCCCTTACCGTCCCCACTCTTCTTTCTCTCCCTCGCGATCTCACTGGGTTTCTTTGATCTGGAAACCGGCAGTATCTATCTGTAAGATCTCTCATACGTCTTTATCTGCTTAAATGGAATGCTTTAGTTTTAGTTAAGTTTTCTATTGATCTTTCGGTATTTTTGTGTTTCCTAAATTTCAGTAGCAGCGAATTCCAATAAATTATTCCAGCCTGAATTCACCTTCATAATACACAATTGAGATGTATTGTCTTTATTTGTGGGTTAATCTTTTTGATTGAGCATTTTCTTTAATATATTCAATGGTTGTATTCATGTTGATGCCGTCTTTGTAGTTTTCGTATTCATTTGCCGGCTAGAATATATATATATATATATATATATATGTATATGATTGGGAAAAGTTATTCGAGAGAATATAGTGTTGATTCAACTGCATTTAAAGATGTATAGTAGAGGAGACAGTCTTTTCTAGTTCATTGGTGTTTTCTATGTTTTTCGATTAAATTTCTATTGTTTAAGATCACACAAAAAAAAAATGGGCATTTACTTTGCAGGGGGTTGAGCTGAGGTATATAAAGGATAATTGAGGCGTAGCTTGTTCTCAAGAATGGCGTGTAAGGGGTTTTGGGAGTGCCTGCTGAAGCTTTTAAACTTCTTGTTGATTCTTGTGGGTTTGGCGACGATTGGCTATGGGATATACCTCTTTGTGGAGTATAAGAATGCTGCTTCCACAGACGATGATACCCCCCTTGGCCCTTCGAGTGTGGAGTTTGCCCAGCTGGGTCGGCCCATGCTAATAGCCGTGTCTTTGGCTGATAACATTTTTGACAAGCTGCCGAAGGCATGGTATATGAATAACTTCCCATCTCTCTGTTGTTTTCTTATTCCATGGGCAAAAATAATTTAGTGTCCATTCTGATCCTATTCATAACTTCATATGCACTGAAGGGGTTTCTAGAGTATGCAACTTTTGTCATTGCATCTTTTTATCTTCTGATAAAAGGATTGTGGTGAAGGAGCTCTTGAGTTTGCATCACTTATGTTCACTAAAGGGCTACATCAAGTGTGAAATTGCTGTGTGTTATTGACTTATTGTTTTGTTGTATGGTTGTTTTCTCTGCAAATTGGTTATTTTGTATAGTCGCAATAAAGCATTTTCTCTCAAATTAAACTATAAGTCAAGAGATGAAATTTTTTTTTCCATATAGGTTACATTTTCTCTTATTTTGTTTCTAACTTATCCTTCTAAAACTGTTTTTGCTAAAATCGATCATTTTCTTGGACGTATTCCAGTGATGACTTGTTGTATGTGTACCCGGCCTTAATGTGTATCATTGATAGAATTGTTGCCTTTTCTTGTTGCATGAGTTGCGTCATCCTGATCGATTTTTTAAATTTTTCAATGATTGTGATTGGGTCCTCATTGTCTATAGGTCAGGATGGATTTGTCACCATTTTAGATAATTATATTTATTCGATTTGTTGAGCTATAGGACTGGTTTGGATCTTGATTTAAAGGAAAGCACTCAAGAAAATGTTTTCAACAGTTTGGTGTTAAAAAGGGACTTTGATACAACGTTGGTGCTCTTGTCCACCCAAATATTATATTTCGATCTGGATATTCAATTAATTTAAACAATTCCACAGTAAAAACCGTTATTCTGTTAGGAGGAAAAACTATAGTTGACACAAATTAGTTATACGTAATGGCTTTTCTTTCACGTTTCATTCTTATATCTGAAATCCAAGATTTTTTTGATTTTTTTTAATCAAAGTAATTATTATATTTCGATCTGGATATTCAATTAATTTAAACAATTCCACAGTAAAAACCGTTATTCTGTTAGGAGGAAAAACTATAGTTGACACAAATTAGTTATACGTAATGGCTTTTCTTTCACGTTTCATTCTTATATCTGAAATCCAAGTTTTTTTTTGATTTTTTTTAATCAAAGTAATTATTATATTGTCTTATGCAGTTGATCTTCTGTATTGGATGTCTTCTATTTCTTGCTATTCAAGTACTTATTAGAACTGGAAAGACAAACTTTGTTTGGTTCTTTTTTTGATGTTTTTGATTTATGTGCTTTGTCCTCTAGGGGAGAGGGACTCTAGTTTCTACCTCCTCCTGGCTCCATTCAATTATTTATAGTAGACATGTTCGTTCTTGTGAACCAGCTGTGTTAGAAGTGGGCGCAAAACTAATTATTTACTCTGAAAGTAATTTGAGTTGTGTCACAGAGAGTAGGAAACCGTATCTGCATTTCTTATTGTGATTCAGGTCAAAAAAATGTCTGTTCCATTACAACTACTTCATAAATTGACTATTTTCTTTTTTCTTTTTGTCGATCATTTGGCTAATTTAATATTTTTATGGCTTGATAACCTTCTTGGCAGAGAACATTTGAGTTGCACAGAGATCTGTCTCTTAGTCAATATTGTAGGCTTGTAGCCGGAAATCATTATGTTAAGCTCACATGCCCTAATTGCAGGTTTATTTATCTTTTCATTGGCATTGGCGTGGTTGTTCTTTTCATTGCATGTTGTGGTTGTATTGCAACGACTACACGCAACGGTTGTTGCCTGACTTCTGTATCCTTCCAATTAATGTAGTTGCTTAGTATATGCTACAGTGTAATTTATCTTTTTATCATTAATGTGATTGGTTACGTTAACTGTTGCTATAGCATGTTATTGCTGGTGGTGTCATGAGAAATTGTCAGCTTTATTTTGAAGCTCTTGCATTAGTTGGCTAAAGGGTTTGAAGCTTGGGAGTGTACTATAACTTAATAACAGCTTTTGATGTGTGTCTGGAGCATCAGGCTTATGTAGGTCTGTATCAAGAGACTGTAGTTTGATCATTGTTGAGAAAGATATCATCAAGGATATGTTAGTTTCTTGAATCGATTAATGTTATTCTGTCTTTCACATTTGTATGACTATTTAAGTTATATAATTTTTTAGGACTGGGGACATAGTGCTTTATTTCTTTGTCATGAAGATGTTTGAGTTCCTTAAGATAATTACAGTTTTCGGTACTGGTGCTCTTTTTGATATTGATAGAGCTGGGATTGGCTGCTTTCATATTCTTTGACAAAAGCTGGAAAGAGGTTTGTTGGACTGTGATTGCTATTTTTAATTTCAAAGCTATAATTTGTAAATCTAAATCACATACAAAAATGAACAGGAAATTCCAACTGACAAAACTGGAAATTTTGATATGATATATGGATTTCTGGAGGGGCACTGGAATATTATCAAGTGGGTTGCTCTTGGTGTTGTTATACTCGAGGTAAGGCTACTGGGAATGTTTCTGACGACGACATGCTCATATGTGAATCAGACAGCTTAGATGCATGAAAAAATTTTTATGTAATGAATTGTTCCTTTGTTGTCGTTGTAGTTGTTCATGATGATGATTTTCTTCTTTTTTCTTTTTCTCTTTAGAAAAGAAGTGAACTGTTTAAGGGACAGGCATTGGATCACCAATTTGATAAGATTTTAGCTATGAACACATATGTGTATCATCTTAGAGTTCTACTGTCACTTTGACGAAAAATTGCATTCTTATGATCTATTTATCCTGACGAATTACAATTACATTAGGTAACTTTCTGAGTGGACATCAAAGCACGAACATCAAAACATTTTAGCTATCAATACATATGTGCATATCATCAAGGAATTCCACCGTCATTTTGAAGAAAACTTGCTGCTTAAGACCAATTTCTGCTATTGAATTGCAATTATGTAATCCAACTAGGGTAGTTTATGCGATTTCGACTTTAGGGCTATCCTAGATACTAGTCCAATGATACCTACACCTTACATACACCTTACCGACACCTTACTATTATGTTGTTATGCATCTATAGACGACATTACTTTGCTAATGTGGTACTAAACTGAGGAATTTAATCTTAATGTCAGGATTGAAAAGCTGGCCTCTATTAGTCAAGTTCTAGTTCATTAAAGCTCAGATTTCAAATTCAGTATATATTAGATGATACATTAGGTTTTCAATTTTATTAACTACTAGGAAATTGCAGGCCATCTTATTTTTGTTAGCAGTTGTTGTGAGGGCTGCAAATGGACCAGCAGACTATGATAGTGATGAAGAATATATAGGTGGCCCCAGACAACAGATCCGGCAGCCATTGATAAACAGGTCAGCTGTTCCGGCCACGGGTGTCCCTGTTGCTAGTACCCTTGATCAGCGTCCAAGTAGGAACGATGCTTGGAGTACACGTATGAGGGAAAAGGTTAGAAATCTCTTATTCATTTTTGGCCTTGTCTTATACATTCTTCTGCCTTGAGAAGTACACTTTTTCTTTAAAGCTTTCATACATTTTTCTTGTTTTAGTTGTTGATTGATTTCAGCATAAGCTAACTGGTCAGGGAGGATGTAACCAACGACTGATTAATAATGCTTAGAATATAGCTAATCTCATGCAGGAGATAACTATCAACAGGAAAAAAGTGATGCGGGAAATAATTAAGAAGCCTTTTAGAACTATTCACAAGAATAATAACCTTGCTTCCTGTTTTATTGTGATTGGTTGATTGAGTTTCTTCATACATCAGGTTTAACTGTTTAAGTTTATAGTTTCAATTGGTTATGCTTGTGTAAGATTGTGTTGTGTTAAGCTGATGTTGCTGTGAAAAGTAAAAATATCTTATGCTATGTGTACACATCATAGGCCATTTGTCAAAATATCTAGGAGAAGTGACTATAACCTCAAAATATATGATATGATGTTTAGGAGGTTGAAACTCTTATTAAACAAAAAGTGGGATTCACACTTTCTGTTCAAGATCGTTCATCCTCCTCGAGTTTAAGTAGGTAAATGACAATCTCATCCTCAATGCTGAAAGCTTTAAGGGTGTGTTTGGTTGAGGGTTTTAGTTAGTATAAGGATGAAGCTGATAAAATAATCTCTGTACCATTTTCAATAAGAAAATACATACCAGGACCGGTGATTATTTACTGTTATGGCTGTGTGTTGTATTAAAAATGTCAGATGAGGATTCTTTTTGGATCAAAGTTTGTTTACCGTGTTACCCTCATGCAACTGCCACATGGTAAAAAGCAAACAAGATAATATTTTGTTTTCTCAAAATTATATGCAAGTTTCGTATATAACACTTCAAAATGAACTAGATTCATTTAGGATGATAACATTAACGAAAAAGATTATAATTATTCTATTTCAATGTTGAATACATTAATGGAGAATGAAACACTGTCACTCCATCTCATTTTAACTCCCCGAGCAGTTTTAGATGAGAATTGAAATTTATCAGCTCCCTATTTTGGGTTTGAACTGAAATACATCAGCTTAAGCCATCTTATGTCACCTAAATCATACTTGTCTCAGATGTGTTGTGACAACCGAAACTATTGGCTAGTTATGGACATATGCTACTAATACTTTTATTTATTGAAAGCTGAAAATCTTCACAAAAGACTTTTATTACATAACAAACACCAAAATACATGATAAGAGTCCTAAACACATGATAAAAACTACAAGGACTCGACTACGACTTCCTCTAGCCAAATGCTTCAAATCGTCCCTTTCTATCTTCGTTGTTGGTAACCTCGTCTCATACCCAGCTAAAACATTAGAGAACAACACGTCAACAATTATGTTGAGCAGCCATTTTACTTAACACATAAGGTGCGCGTGTGTGATATGAACGTGCATAATTTTCACATACTTTCATCAAACATAAACTCATACAAGCTTTCCGAACACATTAACATAAGTTTCACATTATTTCTACCGTCTTCCACCTCGACGGGCGGCCACTTTATCTTGTCGTGCCGTAACTCAATTCCAACCGATACTCCCATCCCAGCCAAACACTCCGGTGGTCATATCCCGGGCATACGCCAAATTTTCTACGATCCACTTCAATACATGGACTCTCCGTCCATGCAAGGTGGGATTAGGCAACGATGGAGAGTCGAGAACCATTTTAAGACTGGCAAGCCCGTTGCCACCCGGCCGAACTCGACTATATCCACCCCTTATCACTTTGGGCCCTTATACACACAATTTCAGCATCATTTCAACATAATTCCAACTATGTTCAGTACGTTTTTGCATAAATTCAGCATAAATCATACAGTTTCCAGTTTATAGGGACTGAAATTTCAGACTGCAACACAAACTGTTCCGACGTGCGACTTCTGAAGTTTCCAGCTTGTTCAACTGAAAATTCCAGCTTTGTAAACAGGTTTTTCAGCTTTGAAAAATGAGATATCTAGCTTTGAAATAAGATTTCCAGCTTTGAAAATAAGATTTTCAGCTTTTAAATAGGATTTCCAGCATTGAAACACAAGATTTCCAGCTTTGAAACAGAATTTCCAGCTTTGAAAATAAATAAGATTTTCAGCTTTAAAACTGAAATTTCAGCCGCTAATACTTCAATAAAACCCTAAACACATGGATAAACCCTAACCGAGCATAAACCCTAAATTCCAGCAACAAAAATCCAACAGAATTCTCAAATTTTCAGCACAATTATGCATAAACACACAACATGCATTTAGCTAAACTATCATGAAATCCCTTAGGACTAAGATAGTAACTAACTTGTAGTTACATCCTAAGTCCTAATATGGGAATAAATACATGAATACACTAGGAAAATCTAACTTATGCATTAAGTAGAATTACTATCTTTTCTAAGAGGTTTTTCTTCTTTTCTTTCTAAGTTTTGTAAAATGAGTGGTGCAAGAGTGAAAAAGTGGTAGAATTTGAGGTAAAATGAACAAAGCAAGAGTCTGAATGTGAGAGGTGTGTGACCGGCTGCTAGCTTTTGTGTGTGTGTGTGTGTGTGTGTGTGTGTGTGGTTTTTTGTGTTTTCTTGCACAATACATACTTATAACTAGTATTAGGAGACACAGTATTAAAATATAATTTGGTCTTAATCTAATTATTCCTACTTTCCAACTCAAGGTACAACTAATAAGTCTAATTATGCTTAGTGGTAGTCTATGTTATTCTTGGCCATACATGTAAGTAGAATTCTAGAAAAGCAGATACAAGTGTACATACAAGTGTACAAATACCTTGATTGTTGGGAGATTGGGACATAAGGATGAATATGTACCAAGTATTTAATTTATTTATGTATATATACTCTAAAAACCGGCCACCCCCCTTTTTCTTGAAAAAATGTAGATTATTTCTTGCATTTTGTATGTTTATGGCAGAAAATAATACCTAGGGGAAGAAAATACAATTTAGTCATTCTTTAGAGTTTTTCCAAATGTATATATATATATGAAAAATAATTTTTGATATATATACATATATCTTATGACTTAGTAATTTTAACTAATTATTTTCAAGATTATTTTATGAAAATGACACATTTTGGTGAAAATGACACTTATAAGAATTATATGAAAATTTCCTAATTCTACATATGTATGTATATATAAAAACCGTGTATGTATCTATATACATACTTATATAGTTTTGAATTTTATACATTGTATGAGGGTTAAATCAGATGAGAAATAATCCTAATACTTATGCATGTTACAAATAAACGAGCACATATCACCAAACATTAATATTATGTAAATTATGCATATAGCCTTGTGAATCATACACATTTAAGCATATATATATATATATATATATATATATACACACACACACACATATATACATATACACGTCACATAGAAAGTATAAGTGAAAGATTGGGTCCTTACATGTGTGCCCAGGTGCTGAGTGCAGTTAAGGTCAAGGCATCCTCTGACGTGCCTTGGGTCTTCTCTTAAGGCACAGATTGAAACCAAAACCTGGTGGCCATCTGTTATTTATTTAAATGAAAACATAACTAAGAAAACTACATTTCTTTAAATCAATACCTTGTTTTATTTGTCATTAATCTGTGAACTAAATATGCCCTTGAAACAAAATGAAGACAGCGTATCAGAAGCGTTTGTTGCTCTATTTCCAGATTTGATAGACCAAAACAGGAAAAGAGGGAAAAAAGAACTTAGTCACTAGAAGGCACCTCCTGACTTAACCTTTGGCATGTTCGTCATATAGCGCCAGCGAGGGAAGAAGCAATGATTTGCTAATTTTCATGAAGTGATTTGTTTGAATTGGTGCTGTTTTACTATTTTAATCAATTACTGTAATCCAATACTTATTCTGGATTGCTCACCCCTCCAACTTGAGTGGGAGGTCAAATTTAGACATAGTTTAAAGAAAATAGAGTATGTGCACTATTGTGATTTTGCTGCATTACTTTGTTCTATTTTTAGCCTTTTAATAATTTTGCCTGAAAACAGAGGTCAGTAATTGCCTGTGTTTTGACAGTAGGCTAAAGTGAGCAAACCCTGAGGTCATCAGTTCCTTCCCTACAAACCCCCCCAACCCCCAAAAACCCAACACCAAAAGAAAAGAAGAAACTATGTCAGGCATAAGGTCTCATGCTTTCGAGCTCCTTCTGAAGTGTGCGTGTTCATCAACCAGTTTTTGTTCTTTTTGTCCTAGTACTTCCATCATTTTGCACTAAGATAACTACTTTTTATCATTATTTGCTGCCATGAATGATCTTTTCAATTGTACTGATACCGCTGATGGTATTATTGTTAGGGAGTGTTTGATGCTAAAGACTGGCATAAATTAGTGGGTTAAATCTCTATTAATGGCTTGTTTGATGAAAACCATTAATACAGATGGGCCCAAGGAAATTAACTTCGGCGCGCCACTTTTCATTGATTAAAGGCTGATTCATGTTGCTGGGTTCGGGATTAGATTATTCGCACCAAAAAGTTTTATCCCATAGTTGAGTAATTACGTTTTAACCCCTGGTTTTCCCTTTTGTGTTTGGTGGGTTGGTCTTTTTAGTAGTAATAATAATAATAATAGATAATCTCCATTGACCCACAATATCAATTAAGAATGTCCGCAAGTACATGGGGCATGGAATTTGGGTAATCTTCAGTGTCAAATGAGAAGATCAACATCCATAATCACCACCTTGCATTATAGTAAGAGCTACGACTAATCTTAAGCATCAAAGGCTCCCTCAGAGGATCACTACCCCATGCTAACTGATTCAATGCTTGTGTAACAGTACGGACTGGATACCGCAGAATTTACATACAACCCATCTGATTCCAACCGGTACCAGCAAGCTGCAACACAACCGTCAGAAGAGAGAGGTCGCTGCATCATAATGTGAATGGTGTTATTGTGTTTTTGAATCTGCTCATAACTGAATGGTGTGACGTCTTTGTATCTTACGATAGTGACTAGTTGTGCATTTGCTGGAGAAACTTGCTTTTTGGGATTGCAATATGAGTTATACTGTCTCCCTTGATTTGGGGTATTGAGATTTTCTTCTTCAATTGTAGATTGATTAAGCTAATATCGTTTTATCAGGTGCTATTTGTCTTAATTCGCATTTGTAGGTCAAAATAGAGTTCACTTGTAACTTGGATGAGTGGTGGTGCGGGAATGCTAATATGAACCATAGCATTTCTATACTATACTTTGTGTTGCGTTCGAGAAAATTTTGCTGACTTGTATAAAGGTGCTGAGTGTTTGATATTCACTGCCAACCGAGCACGAAGTTCTGGTTCTCTTTCATAGAAGTATCCAATTTTTTGAGTCGTTTTTTCAGACGATTAGGCATCATTTCAGCTACAGTTGGCAATGACTAGTGAATTAGGGCAAATTTATGGCAGGTTGATTTTGATCAATCGAATTGCTAATAATATTATAGGTCGTTTGGACTGCTGATAATTACAGGATATCATGCAATTTTTCTATCTATAGAATGTTGTTTTAACAGTTTTGACTTTTTTCTCGTGATAGCAATTCAGAATCCAATGGCTTGTTTGTTATTTGGGTCAATGGTTATTTGGTTGCAATAGATTAGGGCTGTGAACGGGGTCAGACTTGGACTAGGTTTGAAATATCTGAATTCAAATTCTAGTAGTTTGTCCGATGTTCGAATCCTAGTTGGATTTGTACTTGATCTGGAAATTCCAAATTCAAATTTGAGTAGTTTTTTTGATATCTTAATAGGGTTTGAACTAGATCCAAGAATATTCGAATCCGAGTTGGATTTGGACTAGATCTGAAAAGTCCAATTGTAAAAATTGTTTTGTACATTTACCCTTTTGGCAATTTTTGATACACTTTGTATTTAATTTGGCAATTTAAGACTATAATTTTTTAATTCTGACAATTTGAGGACAATTTTCATCCTAATTTTTGAAATTGGCCAGAAAAGGTCAAGTGTGGCGCACATGACCAAATAAATTTGGAAAATTTTGACCCTCTGGCCAAATTGAGTCTTTATGGACAGTGAGAAGACCATGTCAGCACTATTTTTTTTATGTATATCTTGGCACGAGAAAAAAAAAAAAAAAATTCAAATTAACACTTGAGCTAAAAGTGGAGGGAAGTCTGTCTCCAAGATACACGGGCCATCCTTATAAATCCTAAAAATTCTCATTGAGGATTGTTACCATTTCTTTCTTCACAAACAAGGTAAGTGGTTGAAAATGTCTTAAATTCAAGGGAACTTTGATTGTTACTGTGGAAAGAGGATTGCTATCCGCATGCCTTGGAGTCTTGGACGGATGAAAACCTCGGACGTCACTTCCAGGCTTGCCCTGATTATAGGGTAATTTTTTCTGTTTTTTATTTCCATTGTTTTTTAGTCTTTTATTGGCTTCAATTAGTTTACTGTAAACTTTTTTGGCTTCAGATGGGTGGATGTAATTTCCCCCCCCCCCCCCCCCCCCCGATAGAGCTCGAGCTATCATTCGTATTATTCAAAATCTGAAGGCAGACTTGAGGACTGAGAAACTGAAGTCCACAAAATTGAAGATGATGCTTTATCTGTTGTTAGTGTTGGCCATGATATTGTTCATTTATATTGCTGAGAAGGAGCTACTATGGAGGTGGAAAGAAAGGGTTGTGTGAAATGCTTCCTCGAGTTGGGAGATTGGATAGTGTATTGTATTAGGAAGAAATTCTACTACATCTTCGTCGAATATATAATTACGAATTCGTAGGTTTTGTTGCTGTTTAATTATTGTCATATGCAATGGAGTGAGATGCTTGTAATGGAACTACCATGGTTGTAATGTAATTTTCTTATGTTATGCGTGTGAAAATTGTTGTCAAGCTATGTAAAATATGTGCCGTTTACGCAATTGTTTGGCATGACTTGATGAGGTGAAAATGAGGCAATGGAGCCCTTAAAATATGCATCATTTGGCTTTAATGATAAAGAAAGAAGTACTATAATGCTTCATTCTTGTATTAAAACAACCATTCTGATCATAATGTCATTGCACTATAATGCTTCATTATTGTGTTTAAAGAACCATGTCATAATGTTGAAGGAGCAAAATTTAATGCAACCATGTCATTCTTGTGTTAAACAACCAAAAGAAGCCATTAACTGCAAAATACTACCATCTCATTCACTCAAAACATTTTGCCATGAAGTACAAGCTTCAAAATACCAATCTGAGTTTAACACAAGTTGACAAGCAAAAAACACAACATGATCAACACATGGTCTAAGAGCCAAATTACAACATAGGCATGGTCCAAAATGTTTGTATTCCCAAAAACAGTACAAGCCAAAATCATAGTTTTTCAATTGCGCTCCTCTCACTGGTTCCCAATTCCACTCGATTGGGTTGGTTGAGAGAGTTTAGTCAACTCAACAAGTTTGTTCTTCTTCCCTTGTCTTCTCACTTGTAACTTCTCCCTATTGGTGGTATTGGGATTAGATCTTTGGACAAACCGGCAACCAAGGATTGGTGGTGGTGCACCGGGGTTGAGCCTTGAATACAACACTGGTGTTGGATTTGGATTAGCACTCCTATGTGCTTGTTCAAATATAGTAGGTCTAGGAATATTAGGTTCTTGTGTTTGATGTAAGGGTACTCCACTTGATTGCATTTCAGCTGCAATATGTTCAAAGTCTGCTACTTGATTGGGTCCGTCTTGTGGGAGTGGTGGCATCAAGGTTGCTGATGATGCATTTCACTAGTGAAACCCCTTTTGAAAATGCCTTGGCCTCTTCAACCTTGGTTGTCTTGTGCTTTGTTCCTTTGAAAAAAAAAATGACATAGAAAATTTAAAATTTTCAAATGCAATCCAAAATAAATTTATCTCTACCCCCATGTCAGGTCCACTTGTTACATTTTGAGACTCCACTTGTGGATCACTTGAACCATTATTACCACTTATCTGATATGAAACAAAGTAAAACATATATGAGTGACAAAATAACATTTAAATGAGTAAAAAAATAACCTTTTGAGGGCAAGTTGCTACATTATGTTTGGGCTGACCATAAATTCTGTAATGAAAGGTAGTGTTTGTCTCTTGAGAGTGTGTGTCTTATTAACTGCATTTTTTTCCCGCTCTCTTGATAGGAGTTAGCTCTCCGTCTCCCTTCTTCTCAACTTGGCAGGTCTTCTTGCACCCATTCCAAAATTTGGACGAAATGAAGGAACATACGGAGTCTCAAATCATAAAAATTGGCCACTGATATCCTTTATAGGCAATGCATACACAGTCTTGTATCTTTGTATTGTGTAGTATGGAGAGACATAGTCATCCACAACCAACTTTTGTCTAAAAATGGCACATGATGCATGTTTACAGAGTATTCCACTAATACACCATTTTCTACAAGTGCATGTCCTTTTGTTGTCATATTTGATGATAACAATCTTCCAAGAATCAAATCATACAAGGAAGAAAACATTGCAAAGATCTCAGTCAATCAAGGAAGTATGCTCGGAGGGAAAGAAGACATTGTATTCAAAGATCACAACACCAAAGGAAAGAAGCCGTTGGTGATGGAAACATTATATAACATGTCGTCATCATTAGGCTCTGATTCTTGAATTTCATAATCATTGTCTAAGAAAGACTTAGCTTTCCACCTAAAATCGTGGTCCAAATTCTCAAACTCTTGAACATTAACATCATAAAAATCACCCTAGACTTGCATTTCCTCATACATACTACCCAAATAACTTGCATTACCTTACAATTCACCTAATTCCTCATCCTCTACCCCACAATCTACAATATCATCAAACAATCTGTCGCCATCAGTACCCGCTTTCTCTAATTCATAATCTATCCAAACCAGAGCTAGACTCACACAATTTTGCCTCCACATCCTTGAAAACCTCGTCATTACCCACGACCCCTTGACTCCCTCTCACTACATCAACATATATATGAAATTCAGACTTAGTGCTAATACACACTGCATCCTAAAGTCAACATAATCCTTATATGTAGTTAACAATTTAAAACCATTACCCAATTTAGTATAGTATCTTCTCTCATCACTCCCACATATTTTTTGGTATACAAGTCAATCAAGCTTTTACTTAGGGTTTTAGTCAACATAATCCAATTTCAGTACAAAACCACCAACGTATTGATCACTTGAAAAATTACAAAAAGCACCCCGATAATAAATACAAATAGTAATAGAGGTAATATCTGGATCTACACACAAATAGAAACCAAAAAAAAATAAAATTAGGGATTGAACAAATTGAACCCCACGTGGTCCACCCACCAAGATACATACTCATTTAACAGAAGATAATAATACATTAATTGTTAGACTAACACTCGGATCAAGTAGTACATTTATTTTAAATAGGCGATAATAATTTGATAATAAAGTGAACGAAATTAAAATGACACAATATTTACGTGGTTAAGCTAATAACAAGCCTACGTAAACTGGCGATGAGTGATTCCACTATAATAAGATTTACAGAGATTTATAACGATTAGAGAAAATATTCTTATTCTCTAATTATACCCAACACTCAAGAGAATAATCTCACAATTCTTTTCACAAAGAATTATCTCTTATGCGTTTCCAAACTCTCTAATTTTCAAGACTCTCAATGCTCTTTTTTTTTTCTTCCTCACTCTTCTCTTCTCTCTCACCTACATACTTCAAATGATTAATGCTAATGGATAAACATTATCCAATGATAATGGACAAGCATTATCTCATGCTAAGAGATAAGCATCACCCAGTACTAATGGATAAGTATTATCTCATACTAAGAGATAAGCATTTTTCAATTCAAGAAGAATTCCATTTGAACTCAAACTCATAAGTAGTAAAGTTTGAATTCTCTTCTTCAAGCTTCTTCAATTTGAAGTTTGTTTCTTTGCATAAATTGAGGCCATCAATAAATTCAAGTCACAATGATATTAACCCATAAAACACATATTCCACCTCGAACGTGAAGAAAAGAAGAGGGCCCGATCTCAAAACCATAAAGTCAGACATCCACTTTCAAAAAAAAAAAAAGCAAGAAAAAGAAGAAAAAAAAGAGTAAACTATACAATTTTTATGTTCAAAAAAGGCAACAAAAACAGACATTCTAAAAAACAATGCAACACACACGTATTGCTCCTATATCTACGAAATTTCTTTCGAACACCAACATTCTTCACAAACCAAAAAAAAAAAAAGGTGACTGCACTTACGGTACAAAGGCGGAGGAAGGTGGTGATATTTTGCATCCCGTTTGAACACCATCTTCACGAAACCATGTTGCGTCCCCTATTCACTTTGTTTGTTTTCAAATTTTTCAGATTTCAACTAGGGCTTTTTTTTTGCTCTCCAGAAAACCTTTCATTTGTCTCTTCATCTAACTTGAAACTTATTTCAAACTCTCTTTAAATGGAGGTTTTCTAATAGATGACCCTTTCAAGTTTTTTTTTAAGAGAATAACCCTCAAGTTTTAATTTTTAGCTAGATGACCTTTTTGGTAATTATATATACTTAATCACTAATTAATTCTAAGCATTATTAAACTCGATTATGTATATATTTTTTATAAATCTGATTTTGACCCCAACAATTAAATAGTTATGAAATTGACCCACAAAATAACCTAACCCTAAAATGTTGCAGCCCCCCTTCTTTCTTTCATTCGATCTCTTGTTTCGTTTTCTCATTCCCTCCATTATCTGGTAATGTTAGCCGATTAGATCTTGTTGGTTGCAATATATTTGTAGATTTTCGTCAACTGTTCATCGATTCGTCACATTGATTGGATTGCATTTCTTGAAGGTAAATTTTACTTTTCCAGTAAATGTAGATATTCGGAGTCTTAAGGGTTTTCTACATGAACCGTTAACAGATCTCTGAAGCACTTGGTTTTTGACTGTCATCACCCATTAATAATCATGCATTCATGAGCCTATCCGTTGCATAGACGCTGCTGCCTTATTCTGATTCTGCTTTAAGATATCGCTACCATCCCCTAAAGGAAAGATAAAGCTGTTAGATACAGTCTCACGGCCAGGCCGTTATTTTAGGAACGGCCGTATTATTAGTAATAACTTAATCACTGTTAGTTATCCACTATTCTCTTAAGCGATAAAATTATCCATTAAACAGTATTGCCTTATTTTTTCTCTGTTTGAAGTTTTATACCCACCACCTCTTAATAGATACTCACGCCCAGACCGTTATTTTAGGAACTGTCGTTCTCTTAGTAATAATGTTAGATTTATTTTCAAATTTCTCTTAAGCAATAACATTTGTCCTTTAAACATTGGTGCCTTATCTTGTCATTGTTCTATGATAACTCTTTAGAGATGTATCCTCACGCCCAGACCGTTATTTCATGAACGGCCGTGTTATGATCCATACCACCTCTAAGATAACTCTGCAGAGATATCCCCACGCCCTGTCCGTTATTTTTGGAACGGCCATTTTCTAGGTAATAATGTTAGATTTTCATATTTCTCTTAAGCCATAATTTATCCATTAAACAATGGTTCCTTATTTTTTCATTGTTTTAAGATATCCTTACCACCTCTTCAAAGATCACATTGTCTATAAAGCGATAGCATTTATCCATTAAACATTCTTTTCCTTTGTTTTAAGAGATTGTTACCATCCATTAAACGATCACGTATAATTATTGTGCAGCATGCAAACATTTGTCGTTGGCGTCGAATATAGCGAATGGGTAGAGGAAGATAATGCTTGGAAGTGGTGCAATAAAAGAAAAGTTACTACACCAATTGTGTTGACCACCAAAGTTAGTTTTCAGTTGTTGGTGAATGAAATTATTCGCAGGGTTGATTTAAATTGTGAACCAGGTGATGTACGTTTGAAGTATATCCTAACAAATGCACCTCCTATTTACAATGTACATCCCTGTGAAATAAAGTCAGATGAAGACTTGAAGGTGTACATGAGTGATGTATCTCCTGAGGGTTGGAGACCTCTTTTGAAAGTTTCTGTTGTTGATCATGTGCAAGTTCAATTTCAGTCGTCGGATGGTGCTACTACTAACCCAGTAGAAGATGATGATAGCATACCCTTTTTAGTGACGGAGAATTCAAAAATTGATTGTAATTTGGGTGGTAATTGTGATGACAAAGAGGATGCAACAGAAGATATAGCACAGAATAAACGCAACGACCTCGAAGAGGATGTTGATGCACATGAAGAACAACAGCTGAACATTGTGGTGTACGAGCATACAAGTGGAGATGTTGATGTAGAAAAAGTTGATGGGGAGGAGGAAACCGTGTCCACTTACCGAATTCTCGCGGGGCGGACTAAAAGGAGATTAGTAGGAAGCGGGTCACGCAGTGAGTGGGAGGATGGATCTGAATTTTATGTAGGGTATGTGTTCAATAACAAAAGTGAAGCAATGAAAAACTTAAAACTTCTTGCTGTGAGAGGAAACTTCGAATACAAAACCTTGAAGTCAACCAAGTCATTATATGTTGTTCAATGCAAATCCCCGAATTGCAGTTGGAGGGTTCGTTGTGTTCGGTACAAAGAGTTAGAAAAATTTGTTATCAAAAAATATTCACCTGTGCATGTATGTGGTCTGCAAGATATTTCTGGACGACATAGCCGAGCCTCGGCTGAGGTAATTGGGGAGTATTTTAAGCAATTGTTTGTTGATGCGAGTGGCGGCCCTTCTATTGAACTTATGAAGTCATTGGCTAAATCAAAATTGGGATGTCATGTTAGTTATTGGAAATGTTGGAAAGGAAGACAACATGCTAAGGATTTTGTGAGGGGTACACCGGAGCATGGGTATGCTATTCTCGAGGCCTATTGTTATATGGTAGAACTGAAAAATGAAGAAAGCATGACAGATTTGGTTGTTGACTCCGAATGCCAATTTGTGTATTTTTTCGTAGCTTTTGGACAATGCATAAGGGGTTTTGCATCTCTTAGAAAGGTCATCGCTGTTGACGGTTGCTTTCTAATTGGAAAGTTTGGCGGTGTGTTGCTTGTGGCAACATCACAAGATGGTGAGAACCATATATATCTTATTGCTTGGGCAGTGGTAGACTCAGAGAATCACCGGTCGTGAGAGTGGTTTTTTGACCGGCTCAAGGTAGTAGTGCCTGATAGTTCACAATTGTGCATATATCTCCGACAGACATGCTTCCATCAAGAAGGCAGTTGGCAGTGTCTACCCTCTGGCTCATCATGGGTATTGCATGAGACACCTTGGGGAGAATTTAAAGCAAACGTTCAAGTGCGGCAAGACCCTCGAGCTGTATTATTTGGCAGCCAAAGCTTACAAAATTGAGGAGTTCGATGAGCATTTCGATCAAATTCGCCGCGATAGAGTTAAAGTAGCCAATTACCTCGAGCATGATGTTGGTTTCCACAAATGGAGCCGGGTTCATTTTCCTAGAAATAGGTACGATGTTATGACTACTAACATAGCAGAGTCTATTAATTCAAGGCTTCTGAAAGAGAGAGAGTTTCCAGTAGTTGCTCTTTTCAATGCAATCCAGAGAATGTTGTTTAAGTGGTTTTTGGAAGGTCGTAAAGAAATGGATCAATGTAGCACAATTTTAGTTCCTTCCAAAGAAAAAGCGTGATAATTTGGATAAGTCCAAATCACTTCATGCAACGCAATTGAATGTGCACGAGTTTGTAGTACGTGGTCTCGGTGCGGATGCAAAAGTTGATCTCCATAATAAATCATGCAGCTGTAGAGTTTTTGATATTGAGAGGATTCCATGTCCACATGCAATAGCTGCTCTCAAGCACTTGGAGGTACCTCACTTCGGTGAGAGAATATACACATTGTGTTCACGTGTGTATGAAGCCGAATATGTTTTGCATGCTTATGCCGAAACAATATATCCTGTTAAGGCCGAAGAGGAGTGGAAGGTTCCTCAGACAATAGCAGATGTCGTAGTTCTACCTCCAATTGTGCAAACATCAAAAGGTAGAAGAAGAGTGAAGAGAATAAGGTCTGCATGTGAGGTGACCTCAAAAAAAGAGAACAAGTGCTCCCATTGTGGACAAACTGGCCACAAGAAGCCAAAATGTTTAAAATCTGTAGTTGACTCATGTTGAATTTTTCAATTTTTTATGTTGTAAACTGTACAATGTGTTCATACTGTCAATTTTTCATCTTTCAACTTTTCAGAGATTACATTACACGACTCGGGCGTGTTATATGAAACGGCCGTTTACCTTTCAATCAAGGATACTTTTGTTCTGTCTCGTAAGCATTTCTTTTATAGCTTAATTGAGATAAATGAAATGGCCTACCCGTTATTATAGAAATGGCCACGTTTCTAACATTACAAGCATAAAGAAAAAATCGATTAAGCGATTTATGTTTAACGCTTCAGAGATTACATTACACGAGTTGGGCGTGTAGTAAGAAACGGCCGTTCACATAAAGTCTGGATATATTAGATAAGATAACAGAAACGGCGTACCCGTTATTAAAACCACGGCCGTCCGTTGATAATGCTGTAATAATGAGAAATACCATTAAGCGATTCCGATTTGACGCTTCAGAGATTACATTACATACTGTATATGTATAGTTTTTTGCGTTGTTGAACGGGATATCTGTATGAAGAGACACGCGGTACAACTGAGTACTCGTTGTTTTAACCACGGCCGTTTTTCTGACATTTCAACTATACGAAAAAATCGATTAAGCTCATCATAGACCATTTAGTAGAGGTACATACTTCACGATCGAAATCATCGAAGTTGTATAATTTCCCTCTACGATACTTGCACAGGGTGATGTCTAGATCCATTTTTGGACGGAGTCAAAGTGATGGAGCAGTGAACAACGGGGAATTGTTGGTTCTGTGGTGTATGCATTCAGGCTAAAAGATCAACAGAACTGATTTATTGTTTGCGAATCTTGCTCGGGTGGCTAAGGCTGACAAAGGAAATATTGTTATTGGGGGATATGTGGCGCATCTTGCAAAGGAGCTTCTGGCAGAGATTCCACCGAACATGCTTCCAGTCCAGCCGGAAATACCTACTGTCGACATGGCGACGTTGAGGAATATGTCGGTTGTTGAGCTACGTGGGATGCGTTTCAGAATCGCATCCGGCGTCAATAGGGATCACAATACAGGCGAAGCACCTCAACATGAAGATGAAGACGCTGGTGAAAAAGAGATACCCCCAGCTGCCGCTGTGAATGATGCTCCTGCCCCCCACCCCATCGAATGCAATAGAACTATCTCGGCAGATAGCTGCCCTGAACAACAATATATCAAACTTGTTCGAATTGATTGGGGCATTGCACCAAGATGTTCGCGACATCTAGAATACGTTGAGCCAGATGCGGGGAACCCAGGGTCCACCAGCCGACTGATCTACATTTCTGAATAGGCTGTATAATCTATAATGGATAGGTTTTGCCAGTAACCGTTTAATGGAAAAGTGTTTGTTTTAACTAAATCTCTTAATTGACAATTTTATCTCTGAAGCACATGCACAAAAACGGGTTCGTCGTTTTTGACAAACGGCCGTCGTTGAATGAATTGATTTCAACTAACTCCATTTATTTGATCATAAAGAAAAAATTATAACGGCGAACCCGTCTAAAGCTCTTAATTGACAATTTTATCTCTGAAGCAGTTTCCCAAAAACGGGTTCGTGGTTTTTGAAAACCGGCCGTCGTGGAATGAAATATCAACTAACTCCATTTAATTCGATCATGAAGAGAAAATAAGAACGTCGAACACGTCTAAATCTCTTAATTGATACCTTTATCTCTGAAGAAGTTTTCCACAAACGGGTTCGTCGTTTTAGACAAACGGCCGTCGTGGAATGAAATATCAACTAACTCCATTAATTTGATCCTAAAGAAAAAAATTTGAACGGCAATCCCGTCTAATTTAGAATGCCCGTACAATCAATTTTAAATAAATCTTAATTCACAAATTTTATAATCTCTTAATGGATACCTTTATCTTTGAAGAAGTTTCCCACAAACGGGTTCGTCGTTTTAGACAAACGGCCGTCGTGGAATGAAATATCAACTAACTCCATTAATTTGATCCTAAAGAAAAAAATTTGAACGGCAATCCCGTCTAATTTAGAACGCCCGTACAATCAATTTTAAATAAATCTTAATTCACAAATTTTATAATCTCTTAATGGATAGACTTATCTCTTAAGAACTATCATAGATACAATCTTTTCCCACACGGGTCTCACATCCACGTCGTTTATGATAAGAAGCGAATTCTCTTAACTTGTTTATACACTTCTCTTAATACTTTCAGAAGGAAATATTTTAGTGCGGGTCCCACTGGCACGTCGTTCATTGACGAAAGTACATAATTTTGAATCACGCAGGCACGTCCTTCCATGATAATGTCAATTATTATTTGAATCGCTTAATTGATATACATATCTCTTCAGATCTATCAGAGATACGTCTTTTCGTGTGGGTCCCATGGGCATGTCCTTCCATCTTACATGCGAGTGTTTCTTTGAATCTCTTAATGGATAGAACAATCTCTTAAGAAATATTAGAGACACTGTCTTTTCGCACAGCGCGTCTTTTCATGACTTTGTCTCTTATGATACTTTGAATCTTTACTGTTCTCCCATCTCTTTGTCAGACAAAAGTCGTTCCAAGATATCCACCCAATACAAGCTAATTACTCGTTTCCTATCTGCTATAAATTGAGCTATTAGGACTTAAGCCGTTAAAGAAATTTGTTATAATGAATAATTTTATTTCCCCATTTTCAGAAAATCCAGACAACTGCATCGATTTAGCCAAAAATAATGTCATTGTGTTTATGTAACACATTTTGTTTACGAGACGATACGTGAAGCACGGGAGAGAACGGCCGAGCCGTGATATATTCGACGGTGTGTCCGCGTGATCGGCATCTGTAGCAAATTTAATTCAAGCTTTGCTCTAGAGAGGGAATTGCAATGTTGTCTTCATTTTTTTGTGGAGACACGACCGTGGAAGACGATGCATCGGCATCAGGCTGGTGTCTTTCCTTGCTAATGTTGCACTCTACTTGGCTGTAATTTCCATTGGGTGCATTGAGCTTAGCATGATGTCTTCCACAACTTTTTTTTCTATTTTGTATGCCTGTTAAGCCCCTGCTTGGGCTGACAACACTGCGAACCAAGTGATGTACCTTACTTAGCTGTTTAAGCAATTCTGTTTCAGCATGGGCTGACAACACTGCGAACCAAATGATGTACCTTACTTGGCTGTTTAAGCAATTCTGTTTGAGTAATCAAGGGAACCCAAATATGTTTCTTTCTTACCTACTAACAATTTCTTCTGGCATGCCTTATTATTATTTTTTTTTTTTTGTTTAAATGCTTCATGTATGGTGGATATCTCTTAAAAGCTTTACTTAATAAGTCCAATAATATGCCCCTTGGCAGTTTGGTGAAACAACGGGCGGTTAACGTTTGTTGTTTTCATGAGCTCACGCAATCTCTTAATTGGCAGGTATTGTTTGTAATGGTACGGACTGCCCGTTTGGCCAAAAATGGTGGTTATTCGTTTATATTCTTCATATGATACGGCCAGCCTGTTTGGTGAACAACGGCCGTTACGCTTATATAAATGAGATTTCTGAATGGTTTCGAACACATGTACAAACTCAGGAACGAATATAAACCAGATACTCATCACTCCTCATACACCACCGATTGCTACGTTTATTAGTTTTCCATCTCGTAGTAACCAATAACAAAACTTGTTTGAAAGTACATGTTTGCTATTACAAATGGTTCTTCTACATGGTTTCGAACACGTTTGCAAATTCAGGAACGAATATAAACCAGATATCGTGTAATTTGGCGTATTAATCACCCGCGTGATCTCGTTTTATAAGCCATTGTCGCCAAAGAGAGAAGTTTATACACACCAAAAAGGAATAATAGGACAGCCACGCCCAAGCCCTTTTCCGATACACGGTCGTGAGACGTCTTGTCGCTTAAACGTGGATGCCTATCTCTGAAGCGCTCGCGCGATGTTTAAGCTTTGTCCTTTAATGGACCACCCTATCGCCTTAAGCGATTCGTGAGAACTTCTCCTATTCCTTGTGTGGCGAGTGCGCATAAATCTTCCCGATCTTGATTATGGTCACTTCCATCGTATAAGTCTTGTCCTTGGTAACATGCGTGGCCTAGATACTCATCACTCCTCATACACCACCAGATTGCTACGTTTATTAGTTTTCCATCTCGTAGTAACCAATAACAAAACTTGTTTGAAAGTACATGTTTGCTATTACAAATGGTTCTTCTACATGGTTTCGAACACGTTTGCAAATTCAGGAACGAATATAAACCAGATATCGTGTAATATGGCGTATTAATCACCCGCGTGATCTCGTTTTATAAGCCATTGTCGCCAAAGAGAGAAGTTTATACACACCAAAAAGGAATAATAGGACAGCCACGCCCGAGCCCTTTTCCGATACACGGTCGTGAGACGTCTTGTCGCTTAAACGTGGATGCCTATCTCTGAAGCGCTCGCGCGATGTTTAAGCTTTGTCGTTTAATGGACCACCCTATCGCCTTAAGCGATTCGTGAGAACTTCTCCTATTCCTTGTGTGGCGAGTGCGCATGAATCTTCCCGATCTTGATTATGGTCACTTCCATCGTATAAGTCTTGTCCTTGGTAACATGCGTGGTCTAGATACTCATCACTCCTCATACACCACCAGATTGCTACGTTTATTAGTTTTCCATCTCGTAGTAACCAATATCAAAACTTGTTTGAAAGTACATGTTTGCTATTACAAATGGTTCTTCTACATGGTTTCGAACACGTTTGCAAATTCAGGAACGAATATAAACCAGATATCGTGTAATATGGCGTATTAATCACCCGCGTGATCTCGTTTTATAAGCCATTGTCGCCAAAGAGAGAAGTTGATATACACCAAAAAGGAATAATAGGACAGCCACGGCCGAGCCGTTTTCCGATACACGGTCGTAAGAGGTCTTGTCGCTTAAACGTGGATGCCTATCTCTGAAGTGCTCGCGCGATGTTTAAGCTTTGTCGTTTAATGGACCACCCTATCGCCTTAAGCGATTCGTGAGAACTTCTCCTATTCCTTGTGTGGCGAGTGCGCATGAATCTTCTCGATCTTGATTATGGTCACTTCCATCGTATAAGTCTTGTCCTTGGTAACATGCGTGGCCTAGATACTCATCACTCCTCATACACCACCAGATTGCTACGTTTATTAGTTTTCCATCTCGTAGTAACCAATAACAAAACTTGTTTGAAAGTACATGTTTGCTATTACAAATGGTTCTTCTACATGGTTTCGAACACGTTTGTAAATTCAGGAACGAATATAAACCAGATATCGTGTAATTTGGCGTATTAATCACCCGCGTGATCTCGTTTTATAAGCCATTGTCGCCAAAGAGAGAAGTTTATATACACCAAAAAGGAATAATAGGACAGCCACGCCTGAGCCGTTTTCCGATAAACGGTCATGAGACGTCTTGTCGCTTAAACGTGGATACCTATCTCTGAATCTCTTAAGGAATTGCCAAATATCTTATGTCTGTTAGAGGCAAATCTTGTCCTTCTGTTAGAACTTCGTCCAGTTTTTCTTTGAATCTCTTAATGCTTAAACTTATCTCTTAAGAAATATCACATATATTGTCCAGTGGGAGACTTAATTGATTATACATATCCCTCAATATATACTGTGACATGTGTTTTCGTGCGGCTCCAACGGCACGTCGTTCCATATAAAGGACCGATTTTTGAATACTTGGGCACGTCCTTCAAAGAGATTTCAGTGTCTCTTTTAATCTCTTAATTCTATCAGAGTCACGTTCTGTACGTGCGGTTCCACGGGGACATCGTTCGATAAAGAAGTGACGTGTTTTCATTACCCAAAAACTGAATATTTGAGTTTTTCTTTTAATCTCTTAATGGAGAACATATCTCTTAAGATATATCAGAGACATGGTCTTTTTGTGCGGGTCCCATGGGCATTGAGTTCCGTGTTGACGGCAGACTATTCTTTGAATCTCTTAATGGATAGACTTATATCTTAAGCAATACCAGAGAAACTGTCTTTTCGGCTTTTATCACATGCATGTGGAGTCATGATAGAAAGAGAGATTCTCTGAATCTTTACATGTTAGACCTATCTCTTAAGATTGTCAGAAAAGGTCCTTCCACAATATATCCAATTAACAATTAAACATCCGTACTCGTTTCCGATATCTGCTATAAATTGGGCTATTGGGACCTAAGCCGTTGAAGAAATCTTACATATGTTATCTTGAATAAAATTCCGCATGTTCATCCCGACATCTGCAGCGATTTAGCCAAAAATAATGTCACTATTCAACTGATATTTATTTGGCTAAATTTGCCACAAATGTCGGTACAAATTGGGAGAGTTTTTGCACATTTTGTTTACGAGATCATACGTCAAGCACAGGAGAACGGCCGAGCCGTGATATATTTGACGGTTTGTCGGCGTGATCGGCATCTGCAGCAAATTTAGCTAAAGCTTTGCTCAAAAGAGGGAATTGCATACGTTGTCTTCCATTTTTTGTGGAGACACGGCTGTGGAAGACGATGCATCGGCATTCAAGCTGGTGTCTTTCCTTGTTAAGCTTATCAGATTGTCTTCTACATTTTTTTTATTTTGTATTTTGTATATATTTGAACAACAAAATGGCTTTCTTGTCGGAAGCTATTTTTGTTTGCTGTTTCGGCTGACAGCATTGCGTACTAAAAAAATGTATTGTACTCAGATGTTTAAGCTATTCTGTTTCAGTTATCAACAGAAATGTTATTAGCTGTTTAAGCGATTATGTTTCATTAATCAACAGAAATATTATGAGCTTGTTAAGCGATATGTTTCTTTATTGTACTCAGTTGAATTCAAGCCATATGTTTCTTATCGATAAATATGTTTATTGTGCAAGGGCTTTTTTAATCTGATATGTCATTTTTGTGGATGCCTAAATACAATACGATATTTTCTGTAAAGGATAAGATCATGAAATCTCTTAATTCTCAGATATTTTCTGTAAAGGATACAATACAATACGGTTTGCCCGTTTTACGAACAACGGGCGTTATTCCTTTTTTGTCTCTCAAGAACATCGGTAATCTCTGAAAAGAATCTTCGTTTTCTTGACATTGTTGTTTCATACGCTCATGCAGTACGTAATAGTTGTTATAAAACGGCCTGCCAGTTTGGTTATCAACGGGCGTTCATCTTTTAATCCTTTTTTCCAAGATATTTTACAATACCCATTAACTTGTTTGCCCTGTGTTTCTACACAGCTGTACTGAAAACATCTCTGAAGAGATTATTTCTTAATGCAAAACTCTCTTAAACTATCTATTAATTTCTGAAGAGATTATTTACTATCAAAACTATCGCTTGTATTAATTATCGATTTCCAAAGAATAGATCCATTAGCGAGTTGCCGTGTATTTACCCACGACCGGGTTGCCACTCTTCCATTCAGTGATTCTGTAGTAGTCCTTATTAAACCAACGCCCAGGTCGTGTCTGCGAATCTTCGTTTTCTTAACATTGTTTTTTCATACGCTCATGCAGTCTCTTAATTCTAACGTATCATGTGTTACAAAACGGCCTGCCGGTTTGGCTAACAATGGGCGTTCATCTTTTGATCCTTCTTTTCAAGAGCGTTACAATACCCATTAACTTGTTTGGCCTGTGTCTCTACACGGCCGTGTCGCTGCTCTTCCATTCAGGGATTCTGGAGTCCTTTTAATGCAAAACTCTCTTAAACTATATTTTAATTTCTGAACAGATTATTTACTATCAAATTCAAGACTATCGCTTAAACTAATTATCGTTTTCCAAAGAATAGATCCATTAACGACTACCATTAAGAGACACCAACACCGCTTAAGAGATGATGTTAAACCGGGGTTCAGTAATTTCTTCACGGCTGTCAGCAAAGTTTGGGCTTTAAGAGCGACTACCATTAAGAGACACCAACACCGCTTAAGAGATGATTTTGAATAATTTTGTGGGTCCCTTTCAGAAATAATTTTGTATATTTTGCTAGCACTACCCGCGGACACGAAGCGTCACCTTAGTTAAATTTTTCTTCTTTATCATTTCATCTCCTTACTCTTAAACAGCTCTCTGGTTCTCCGCCTTTTCTGCAAGCTACTGTACAAAATCAAACGCACAACTGTTGGTATAGACTCCGTCGATCATTCCTGTAGGCTCCCTCACAAAGCTCTTGCCTGCGGAACAAATTCCATTTTATTTTGGTTTCGGAAAACAAAAGCCCTAAGCTAAACAAAAACCCACGAGAATGGACAACCGTGAAGAACAAGAAACACAAAATACTAGCAATGTTGCTGGCGATGCCATTACAACACAAGTATTGGCAGCTGTAAATGAAATCACACAAAGTATTCGTGAAGATGAAATCAAGAGAAAAGAAGGAGAGGCCGAAGATGCGGTAAGCTTTCAGTTTACGTATTTTTTGATTGTGTCGCTTGTTTACGCTTGTATTTAAGAGATCTTTGTGTCAACAGTGCGTCCTTGAAACGTCAATATGATCATTGTTGTTGTTATTTTTATTAGCTTGTTCTGATGGTAACTGCGAGGGACTTGCATGCGAATATGTACGGACATGATCATAACGACTTTGGATTGCAGTTTGGGGAAAAGCTACTGTTGGATAAAGTACATAAGCATTTATTATCTTTGTTTGATAAGTGCTAGAGGTTGATAATTTCATGCATTAACAGTAGATGAGGTTTTAATGCAGGAAGATGACCCGGAGAGTCTTTCTGTTCCGTCGAAGTCAGTGGGGATTGACTTCGATGTTTATGAGCTACGCATCCCGTTGCACGACATCAACTACTTCCTGGCGAGGGTGACAGTGAGGTTGTCGTGGAGTAAGTTTGAATCAATAAGGGATACCCTGAACGGGATGCATTCTAAATATAAAATGTTATTCCTTAATTCGTGCTTCGGACATTTCTTCCCCATTGCCGATGTGTATCAATGGCCAGGGGGCTTCTGGGGCCAATTGTTCCACTATCTGATGCTTCATAGGGTGGAATGTACCAAGAGATCAGAGCTGTGGTTCCTTGTTCAAGGCAAGCCTGTCAGATTTGGTATCAAAGAATTTGCAATTATGACAGGCCTTAATTGTGGCAAATTGCCCCTTGACGCTGATGTGATGGAAGCCAAGCTGAAAGGGGAAAGATTCTTGGAGAGGGTCTTGGATGGTGCACCCAATGTTAGAGGGTCGCATTCGGAGGAGAAATTAAAGGGATCCAAATACCAGGGAAGGACAAGATAAGTATCTGTCTTCTGTTATTCGTTCATTCAATCCTTATGGCTGGGGATGAGAGTAAGTGGGTGAACAAGGATTGGATTATGATGGCACATGATATAGATTTCTTCAACTCCTATCCTTGGGAGAGGTTATCTTACGAGCTAACTTTGGATTCCATCCTCCGGACAGACTTGAAGAGAAAGTACACCCATATGTTTGATAAACCGTGTAAGGGTGAAAAGAAAAAGGAGAAAAATATAAATTACAATATTTATGGATTCTCGTGGGCTATAATGGTAAGAGCCAATTCCTTAGTATTTTTACTAGTACCAATTTTGATCCTTATAAATTAACCGACATACCTCTCATTCAATCTAATGTTTCTATACATAAGGCTTGGGTATACGAGGCTGTACCACATTTCGCAAGCTGTGCCCAGACCATTAAGGTGTCGGAGGAATTCCCCGTGCTCCCCCTTCCAAGAATGGTGAGATGGTTCCACAAAAAATCATCTCAATGGGACCTCCAGACAATCGCCAAGGAGATGGAAAGCTCCGAAGTAAGTTCTAAAACATTGATTTCTTATATTTTCATACCTAATCGCTTAAACATTCACAAAAATAATTAAGAGATCTTTTAATACGGTTAGGTGTGGTTCCATAGACGACCGTGCTTATTTAGATCTCTTATGTTTTTTCTGAGTCATCCCTTAAGCAACTGTCCTTTATATTAAGAGATGCTGATTAATTGGTTGACCGTTTTATAGAATACGGCCGTTGTGTTTAGTCTCTTAAAATTTAGGGATGTCATATTAAGAGAACTTCTTCTACTGCCTACGTGTGTTTCCATTCATGACCGTCCTTTCCAAACGTAATTTGTTTCTCTTATGTTTTTCTGATTATCCCTTAAGCAACTATGCTTGATATTAAGGTATTAACGTTAACGGATTGACCATTGCGTAAAATACGGTTTCATTCATGACCGTTCTTTTCAAATGTATTTGTTTCTCTCTTATTTTTCTGAATCATCCCTTAAGCAACTGTGCTTGATATTAAGAGATGAACGTTAACGGGTTGACCGTCGTGAAAAATACGGCCGTTTTGTGTTTTTCATTCATCACCGATTGACCGTATTTTTAAATGTATTAGTTTCTCTTATGTTTTTCTGATTTATCCCCTTAAGCAACTGTGCTTGATATTAAGGGATTAAGGTTAACGGGTTGACCGTCGTGTAAAATACGGCTATTTTGTGTTTTTCATTCATGACCGTTCTTTTCAAATGTATTTGTTTCTCTTCTGTTTTTAATGTTAACAGGTTGGCCGTTTTGTTTAATACGCCCGTTTTTGGTGTCACTTAAAATTTTGAAGTCATAACAATGTTCTAAGTTGTAGCTCTATTTTTTTTAGGTGAACGTTCACCCATTCCTCTATCCAACAAAAAGAGAGTTGGATCAGGCCTACTTCATCAATTGTGATGAATTGGAGGACGAAGTAGATGATCGTATTGATCATTTGGCGAATGAGTTGGCAGGTGTCACACAACTTACTACTTCGTCTGTTGAGCAAGTCGACCTGGTTGAAGTCGACATAGTAGAGACCGGAGGTGAACAAGTACTTGCCGATGATTTAAGGGTTTGCGGCTGTAAAGGAAAAAGAAGAATTTGTTGCCAAAGTTTCTCCATTGGAGCCCACAGTTCCACTAATTTGTGCTCCCGAAGAGATCCGGGCCAAAGATTGTTGCCCCCACCATATTGAAATTATTGAACATATCAAAGAATTGGGGGCCAAACTAAGTTCTCTGGAAGATTTCATGAGGGCATCTTTGGCCAGGATAGAGAAAAAACAAAGTCGGATCAACTTGGTGCCTAGCATTTTGAGGAGACCGGTGAGGGAGAAAAAAAGAAGCCGTTATTTCAAGTCTCCATTTACTGCTGAGATTAAAAAGGCAAAGAAACCCAAAGTTGAACCCGCAAAGGAGGAAGATCGGGCTGTGGTTGAAAGCGTGATTCCCTCTACCCAGAGGGCACAAGGAGAAACAGCTTCAAGCACCGAACGTGAACCCAATTTTTTGATGCCCCTTTCTGAGCGAAAGAGGACTGTCTTCAGGCAATGGTATGATGCGGTTGGGGATGACGCGAAGTTGAGCTCTCTCGTAGCAGGTGTGGGGAAGCCCATGTTTACAAGGCTTATAACATCGAAGGTTTGGTTGTCTGATGATGTAAGTTTAACCATGTACATGTATATTCATATGTAATACCAATGTTCTGTGAAATTGTTATGCTTATTCATCTTTATGCAGGAAATCCACGAGGCATTAGCTCTTATGAGAGTCAGACAGGAACAACATCCCAACACCAAGTGGGGTCAGATGGATTCGTATGCCACCGTGGATGCATATTTCACCCACATTCTTCGTTGTGTTGCGAAAAATATTTGGGCTCACTTGGATAAGAGAAGAATAAAAAAAAATGGAGAAGTTAGTAACAACGCACTTGAAGCTGCGTTTGATGCAGTTGTTGCTCCTAATGACCTCTGCATGAAGTATGTAGATACAAAGACACACAATCATGGGGGCAGCTTAGTTGGGGCCAATAGGGTATATGGTGTTTTGAACGTTGAAAACATCCACTGGATTGCCGTAGTTTGGAAATTAGAAGAGGGGATTGTAGAAGTTATGGATTGCGCCCCGGAGTGTTATGCGGCGAGGAAATTTGATCCATTAATGCGTGGGCCGTCATATGTATTCCCCAAGTTGTTGAAGAAGACTGGTAAATTTGCCATCTTGGGGATGTTCTAGATCGGAAGTGGCCGGTTGTGAGAATTCCGTCGCCGCATAATGATTGAAGGTTAGCATCTCAAAAAATAAATTGTTCATAATTCCTACGAATACTTTATTCAGTTCTTTTTCCATAATGTTTTGTGTATTGTTTGTTCTGCAGTGGAGATTGCGGGGTTTACAGTTTGAAGTTCATAGAATACCATATTACCGGTACCCCTATGGACACCATTAACGACAACACAATTTCGAGAACGCCTCGCAGTGGAGATTTTCCATGGGGAGATGGATACCCTTATTGAGGAAGCTAAAGGCGTATAATGTAAATCTATATTTCGAAATTATTCCTAACTACAATATAAATGTATATTTCAAAATTATTCCTAACTACATACAAATGTGTAAATTATGTTACTATGTATTGATTAAATGTAAATTAATCTGACTCTGAAGTGTAAATAAATCTTAAAGAGAAATGATTGTTCATTAACAGACAACAAACTTCTCACGCCCGTAATTCACCGTACTCACGCCCGTGTGCAGAATCGACAAGTTACAGAAACAAAGATTCGTTTCAGAGATACGAGTTGCAACTTAAGAGACAAGCAAACAAAGCGCGCATTTTTCTAAGGAGGAATACAGAATCTCTGAAAGGAAGAGAAGAAACACGGCCGTGCGCATACATACGGCGATCCCGTTGATGGGTATATTATTAAAAATCCATTATTTGCTTAAGAATCTAACTTGCAGGAATCCGCTTGTTCATTAAGAGACAACAAAATGCTCACGCCCGTTTTTCACAAAACACACGCCCGTGTGCGGAATTGACAAGGTACAGAAACAAAGATTCGTTTCAGAGATTATGTTTGCAACTTAAGAGACAACCAAGCAAACGGCCCTTTGTTAATCAGTACGGCCGTCTTCTACCTAAACCTGGGCGTTTTTCTAATAATTAATACATAATCCCTGAAAGTAAAAGAAGGAAACACGGCCGTGTAAAAAAATATGGCCAACCCGTTAATGGGTATATTCTTAAAATCCTTTGTTTGTTTAAGTATCGACCATAACGAAAACTGCTTTCTATTAAAGAGACAACAAAATACTCACGCCCGTTTTTCGCCGTACGCGCGCACGTTTTCACAATAGACATGGTATAAAGTTAAAGATTCATTTCAGATATTGGTGTTGCAACTTAAGAGACAACAAAGCAAAGAGTTCTTTGTTAATCAGAACGGCCGTCTTTTACAAACGGCATGGGCGTGTTTCTAATAATTAATACAGAATCTCTGAAAGGAAGAGAAGAAACACGGCCGTGCTCATACATACGGTGATCCCGTTGATGGGCATATTATTAAAAATCCATTATTTGCTTAAGAATCTAACTTAAAGGAATCCGCTTGTTCATTAAGAGACAACAAAATGCTCACGCCCGTTTTTCACAAAACACACGCCCATGTGCGGAATCGACAAGGTACAGAAACAAAGATTCGTTTCAGAGATTATGTTTGCCACTTAAGAGACAACCAAGCAAACGGCCCTTTGTTAATCAGTACGGCCGTCTTCTACATAAACCTGGGCATGTTTCTAATAATTAATACAGAATCACTAAATTAAGAGAAGAAACACGGCCGTGTACAAACATACGGGGATCCCGTCAAAGGGTGTATTCTTAAAAATCCATTATTTGGTTAAGAATCTACCTTAAAGAATTCCGCTTTTTCATTAGGAGACAACAAAATACTCACGCCCGTTGTTCATAAAACACACGCCCGTGTGCGGGATCGACAATGTACAGAAACAAAGATTCGTTTCAGAGATTATATTAGCAGCTTAAGAGACAAAAAAGCAAACAGCCCGTTGTTAAACAGTACGGCCGTCTTACGCAAACGACCTGGGCGTTTTTCTAATAATTAGTACACAATCGCCAAAAGGAAGACATGAAACACGGCCGTGTACAAACATACGGCGATCCCGTTAATGGGTTTATTCTTAAAAATCCATTATTTTGGCGTTTTTCTAAACATACGGCAAACCCGTTAATGGTTATATTCTTAAAAATCCATTATTTGTTTAAGAATCGACCCTAAAGAGAACTGCTTGTTCATTAAGAGTCAACAAACTACTCACGCCCGTGTGAAGAATGGACAAGGTACAGAAACAATAATTCGTTTCAGAGATTAGAGTTGAATCGTAAGAGATAACCAAACAAATCTCCCGTTGTTAACCAGTACGGCCGTCTTGTACAAATGACCTTGGCGTCTTGTACTACTGATAAAGAGAGCTTTCATACGGTCGTGCTTTAATGTACGGCCTGAGTTTTCACCTTTGTTCTCATCGTTTTACTATCACGGCCGTTGCATTGAACACGGATTGGTAGTGAACCTTTTTCTTGTACCTTTATTTATTTTCAAATTGACCCCTGCGTGAGCGTAGAAGTTAAGTTATTTATAATTTGACCCCCGTTTCAAATCCTGGCCTAAAATGTGCACTTATTTGCCCTAATTAGTGCCACGTCATATTTTCTACCAAAAAAAAAGAAAATAAAATTGAAGGGTTAGTTTCTTAAATAAAAACTTGAAGGGCCTTATCGGCCAAATTTTCTCCTTTAAATGTGAAAACCTTTCATTTGTCCAAGTTACATGTGCCACACACGTGAGACTTTGGCTAAGTTGTTAATTGTTATTATTATTTTTTTTTGTGCCAAGATGTAAAAAAAAAAAAAAAACACTTAAAGGGTCTTCTTGCCGTCCACATAGGCTCAATTTTGCTGGAAGGTCAAAAATCCTCAAATTTATTTGGTCACATGCGCCACACATGACCTTTTTCGGTCAATTTCAAAAATTGCAACGAAAATTGTCTGCAATTTGCGAAAATTGAGAAATTACAGTCTTAAATTGCCAACTTAAATAGAAGGTGTACCAAAATTACCAGAGGGGTAAAGGTACCTGATGATTTTAGTAATTAAGGCGATCTGAAACGTCCAAATTCAAATTTGAATAGCTTTTTTGATATCTTAATACGATTGAGAACTTATATGGTTTGTGTTCATTGTTACTAGAGTGTGACTAAGACAAAAATTTGATCTAAATAACTGAAAAAAAGAATAAAGTGAATAAAAAAAATTAAAATCTAATAACCAATAAAATTCTTTGTGCAAAAAAAAAAACAAATTTAAATGAAATAGAAGAATATCTTAGAATGTTTAATTTTTTTAATTATTTATTAAATAAATAAATCTATCTATATCTATAGTTATATGTACTATGATAAAAGTACAAATGATTTTAAGGTTGTTTACTTATCCAAAAAAAAAAAAAAAAGATCTCGAGGTTTTTTGAAATTTTTGAAGCGGCTGAAATATCCTTTTGAAAGTGTCATTTTCAAGTGCCGGTATGTCATTTGATAGTACCATCAACAACTTCTTCAAACTAGATTAGCATTAAAACACATAACACGAGATCCTTTATTGCAAATCGTATTTAATCTTCTATTTTAATTTATGGATATATGTCAAGCGTAAATATTCCATACCAACCATATAATTAAAGAAGTAATTTTATACATATGGTATGAATCTGAATTATGAAATAGGAGATGAAACACCGTTTTGGAATAGAGGATCACATCTGATACGTCCATGTGAATAAGAATGTGCCACATTTGGGACTTTTGTTAACACATGTTGGCAAACTATAGGTTTTTTTTATTGTTTTATATTTTTAAACAATTGAAAGCAAAAGAGAATAGCTAATGAGGCCTTGCCTCAGTGGTAAGGGGGAATTTGATACTAGTTTCTATTGTAGTTCATATTTCTTTGTTATTTAATAGTAAATGATTGTAATAGTTTGTTCTTCATTTGAAATATTGATACAATTAATTGATTGTAGTAGATAATGGATGCAATATATCAGTTTCTATCAAAAAAAAAAAAAAACAACAAAAATACATAAATAAGTAACTTAGCAGCCCACAAATAGTCATTGTTCAAGAATTAGCCAGAAAAGATGGTAAAAGGTGAAAGTATAGAAGTGTGAATATTTCTTGTTGAAATGTTATGATATTTAATATAAACATAACTTTTGCACGTATAAACTTAAAAAATTTTCATAATTACAAATTTATTATATTTTAGATAATTTTATTATCAATTGCTTTATCCCGATAGGAAAAACATCAAAATTTTTAGCAAAATGAAAGTGAAAATTTTTAAAGTATATACAAGACCATTATGTTAAATAAGAATAAATTAATGAAAGATTTATTTTAAAAGGAATATTAAACTATTGAAAGTGAATAAAATTCATTTTAGTATCCAAGTTTTTTCATTATTCATAATGGCATACACGAACTTTTGAAATATACTAACTTGATGCCCACATCTTATCTCAAATGTTGAATTGACATATCGGATTGACTTCGTTCAACTTTTCACCTAAAGGTTTTACAGGATTGACATCCCTATTTAATCTTAATTTTGGTTTAAATTATTCAAGTAATACTAAATGAACAAAAATCCGATAATTATAATAAGATAACTTAGTTAGAAGCCGTCATAATCATAAAAACATAGATTCTGATAGTTGAATAAATAACTAGTAATCATAATAAACTAGAAAGGAACAATACTTCTGAAATTATAAAATTGGGTTTAAACTTAATTTTGGATATTGAGATTTAGGAGAAAAGATAAGATAATAAGAGTGTTAGAGTAGTGCCCAGCAAGCCAATGAGATTGACGATGCTATTAAATACTCTTTATAACAAACAATCTTTTCAAGTTAATAATAGAATTGAAAGTTTATACTTTTTGGCCACCTTCATCATAATGTGTAAGTTATACATATATAGTTGAAGCTCCTAGATCACATAAGGCTATGGGACTTGGCCTCGCATAGAGATGGATGTCTTGAAACAAGTCTCTAAGGCGTGATCCAAATCACTCCAAGACGAAGAATCTAACCAATACTAGGGGCATTAACATGACTCGGATTAAGACTTGTACTTATAACATATCTCAAATGGGAGGATGTCTTGTTTCATAGACATTGAATGTAGAAACATTCATATGCATAAGTAGGTGCTCATTGGAGAATGAGTTCACTGAGGATCCCACCGAGAAACACCTAAATGGGAGCACTAGTTGCACATCGAATTAGGATTGTTTCTCAGCTTATGGTGTGCAGTAATTAGTCCTTAGACTTGAGACTCCATAGTAATCTTGTACGTGTGAATTTATACTTTGATATAGGCACCGATCCCGTGGCGGGTCTTATGGCGCCTATGTTGGGTATAGATCTCCCATGTATGAAGGTTTTTGAGAGTCGATAAAGAATCCATTTGCTCACCTTGTAGAGTGAGTGAATCTCCTATGTGTTCTATTTTAACTAGTCTACGGAAATCCATGGCCACGGTAGAGACAATGATTAGAAATGAGCTTTCTAGATCAATTGTCGAAAAGGCTAATTATAAATAAGAACCCTAAAATTGAGGTTAAAAGGTTTTCTGATAAATCCCATATCCTATACCTCAATCGGGAGATTAGATAATAGAAGGAATGTATTTGCACAGCAATCATAAGCAGACAGGTTCACGCATTACACTTCACCTATTGACTAGGCGTTGTGGGCTTGTTGTTGGACATCGACCACGATAGATGGGCCTTATGAATTAGAACGGGTTCTAATTTATAAGTGATTAATTAAATGAGTTTAATTAATCGATAGATGAAATTACCATCCAAAATATCGCAATGTGTTGCGAGCCCATTTCTAATCGATTGGTGAACCTAAGGGGTCACACACAAATGAATGGATAAACTCCTAAACGTACATGAAACACTTAATTGGATTAAATCAAAGTGTTGATTTAATCGATTGAGATGCAATATATTTGATTGATTAAGTAAATTAATTGATTGATGGATTTAATTGAATCAATAAGTTGATTTAATTAAATTAAATTAAAGAGTTAATTTAATTGGGCTTGAGAGCCCAATCCATTAATTAATTAGATATTAACTAATCAAAAGAATATATTAAATTAATTGACGGGCTCAATTAAATAGTTAATTGAATAAAGTTAAAGTGTTAATTGGACTTTAAAGTCCAAGCCCATTAATTGATTTGGTGGATAAAATCAATTTAGTGAAATTGATGGAAGAATCAATTAACTAGGAATTAATTGATTAAATCAATTAAATAGAGATTTAACGAAGAGCCAGTCATGGAGAAGTCTCCGTATGACACTGAGATAGAAGGGGAGATATAATTCCTCCACCACATGCCTAGGTGCGGAGCCAAAACCTCTATGAGCCACTTAATTCCAAGCAGTAGCAGTAGAGAAGTCTCCATGTTGAGAAAAAGACCAAATTATACCATCACCCCTAGGACTGGGAGGGACCTCTTGGATATGGGTTGCTAAGGAGCCTTCAACTTCTCACAATCCTAATCCCCATTTGCCAAGACAGCAGAGGTCAGGGAGGTGGGTAGAATAGGTGCCAGTAAGAATAGGCCCTGATCACACCAAGCATCATACTTGAAAGAGAGCTAACCCTCACCAATCCACCAAAAAAATGAACTTCTCTACCTCCTCTTTCACCTTGCAAAGTCTTTTCTAGGTAGGGGAGTTTCTGGGTTGTGGTTGAACTAAGTGAGAGTGGGATTTCCTCACATGTGTGACTCTGAGAAAATGTGACCAAAGGGAACATTGCTTTCTAACTTTCCACTAAAGTTTCCAATTAAAAGCCTTAGCAACCCTCATTAGATCCCTAACCCATGTCTTAAGTAATGTGAGACCAAGAGCATGAATAGATAGTCCTTTGGTCACCTTTGTCCCCTAAAAAAAATTATTAAAAAAGCTTGGCAATGGTATCAAAGATCTTCTTATCGGGAAACAACACCTAAAGCAAATAGATGGGAATGACAGTCAACAAACTTTTAGTGAGTGTCAACATGCCCCCATAAGTCAAGACAAAGGCCTTCTAACCTGAGATTTTGCTTCAGATGGCCTCAACAATACCATAGAAAAGCACTGCCTTACATCTCCCAGTAAACAATGATGCTCCTAGATAAGTAAATGGTAGGAAGACTTGTCTGAGCCAGTTGCTTGCCTGATCATATCAATCTTCTTGGTGGGGTAGTGATCCCCCAACATAAAAGTGCTCTTGGCATAGCTTAACAATTCACTAGATACTCTTTCATATAGGTGGAGTATATCTATAAGAGAATGCACTATGGTGGGATTAGCCTTGACAAAGATCATCAAGTCATAAGCCTCTATGCAAGGTGTGATATAACCAAGGGAAACTTGGTAAGAAACCGGCCACTTGACAAAACAGGTCTAATTTTTTGGAGAGCCATTCAGCAGCTAGGATAAATAGAGTTGGAGACAAAGGATCACCTAGCCTTAGTCCTCTAGTGGATGAGAAAGGCCTAGCCATAACACCATTCACCAACATTGAAAATTAGCAATTAGCCACATAGTTGGAGATTAAATGGATCCACCTGTTGCTAAAGCCAAATGCCCGAAGCACAGAATATAGGAAGGGCCAATGAACTCTGTCATAGGCTTTGGCTATGTCTAATTTAAAGATTACCTTATCCCCATGCTTTCTTTGGTGGATCTGATGGACTAATTTTTGAGCCAGAAGGATATTATTTGCAATCTCTTTGTCAAGCACAAATCTTGATTAAGATGGAGTGATAAGGAGAGGGAGATCTATTGCCAACCTTTTGTGTAAGATTTTTATAAACACTTTATTAACCAATGTACATAAAGGCTTAGAGGTCTCTATTCAGTCCAGTCCTATGGATTAGCCTTTTTAGGGAGAAGGACCAGAGTTGTATCAATGAAACCCTTAGGCAATGACCATCCAAAAATTCCATGACAGCCCCAAGGAGATCCTCCCTAATAATATGCTAGCAGTGTTAAAAGAAGAGGGTAATGAAGCCATCAGGCCCTGCAGTACCTCCAGCCTCAAATTCTTCACTATAGCTAGCAATTCCTCTATAGTGGGGTATGCACAAAGCATATCATTCATATCCCCAGTAATTTAGAGCAAGAATATGGGTGAAATCACATTCATAGGAGATATCCTGAGCAGTGAGCAAGTTGACAATGTATGCTCTAGTTGAATTTAGGATTGCCTCAGGATTAGAAATGGTAGACCCTGCCTTAATGATGCTATAAATGAAACTCTTAGCTATTTTGATTTGGACTAGGTTATGAAAATACCTAGTGTTTCTATCCCTTGCATGAGCCAATCACAATGTGCCTTTTGTCTCCACATAGCCTCCTCCCTAAGCAGATATTCTGATAAAACGGCAAATGCTTGCTGCAATTGAAGAAAAGTGTCTTCAGTGGGGTGAGCATTATGTTCTTGTTCCCACTATAGGACACAAGCTTGGACCTACTAGATAGCCTTATGGACGTCGCCAAACTCCTATTTGTTCCACCTACTCAACACCCTAGCAACAAAGAGCAACTTCAGCTGTAATAGCCTCATGCCCACTATTAGCACAAGTCTAAACCAATTGTCATCCACAACCTGCAAGAAGCCCTCATGTTTGACCCACATATTCTGAAATCTAAATGAGGCTTTCCCTTCCCACTAGGCATGATTTACAAAGACCAAAAGTGGGCAATGATTAGAAAGGTATCTAGAGATGTGAGATACACTCATATTTATAAAAGAGATACACTCATATTTAATCCACTAAGTCCTCAAGTTGAATCAACAAGTTGAACCAAATGAAATATGATAAAAAAGCTAAAATCAAAAGGAGAAGTAACTGTAAAAGTAATATAGTTTACAAGAGTATATATGCGCATAAGAAACTATTTTTATGCATCTAATTACTCTATATTGTTGTGTTTTAATTAGTATTTTATTGTTTATCAATGTTTAAAATGGCGGAAATAGGAATCAAAAATTGATAGATGGTGCACGAGATATTAGGCGTGATCACGCCTTATAAGGGGGAACCACCTTCAACCAAACTACTATACTCTTTTCTCAAGGCCCGATGACGCCCTAAATTAAGAGCACTACTGTTAATTTTTTTTCCTCCTTTTCTTTAACTTACCCCAAATTGAGCCTCAAATTACAAACCCTAATTCACAATTATCATCATCCTCCCCCTTTTTCTTTTTATTATTATTTTTTCTTTTCAATTTTTGTTAACTTTTGCTTTGCACTTTGTTGAGCGCTCTTGGGTGGATTAAATTGTAGGTTTCCATGTCATGCACAAAGCAAATCGTGTAACGAGCCCCACAGCCGAAGCAGTACTAGAAGCGAACTTGAAGTACCTTTTACGCCTCACTACCACCTCAATAGCCATTGGTCAGGGAAGTACTATTGTCCTCATTTTTTTTTACTTTTCTTGTATTATACATTGAGGACAATGTTTTGCTTAAGTGTGAGGTGAGGAATATGATGGTGTTGAATTGATGGGTTGTTGGAAGTATTTGTCTTTATTTTGTTTCCTATGACTATTTTGTGGACTTGTGTTTGGAAGGCATATCATGTTAGCTTTTCGGTCTTTTACATGTTTTATTGCATGTTTATTTGTTCCTAGAGTCACCCCGACTTAGACATGCTCTACTTAATCAAGCTCAAATCATGAATTTTTCTTGAATGCGATGTTGTTTTGAAATAGTGTCGAATAGGGAGTCGATGATCTGATGGAGGTTCCACTTGGGAGGTGATCACTTATAGGAAGGTCCATGATTTTCTCTCACCTTAATGTATTTGATTAAAATATCGGCCTTGGGTACGAAATATAGGGGAAATGTACTTGATGCTACGTGAATTAATGAATAGGTTTGGCTAGTTGTTGCTTTTTGTAGGAAATTCCTATATTATGTGACGACCCGAAACTATTGGCTAGTTATTGAAACATACTACTAATACTTTTATTATTGAAAGCTGAAAATTTTCCATAAAAGACTTTTATTACATTAAAAACCCAAAATACGTAATGAGAGTCCTAAACATATGATAAAACTACGAGGACTCGACTACGACTTCCTCTAGCCAAATGCTTCAAATCGTCCCTTTCCTTCCTCCTTGTCGGTAACTTCATCCTCACATTTGGCTAAAACATTGAATAACAACAACATCAACAACATGTTGAGTAGCAATTTTACTTAACATATAAGGTGCGCGTGTGTGCTACGAGCATGCATATTTTCACATACTTTCATCAAACATAAATCACATAAATTTTCAGATCAAAAGAATCATAATTCACAACACATTTCTACCGATTTCCACCTCGATGGGCGGCTACCTTATCTCGCCATGCCGTAAACTCAATTCCAACCAATACTTCCATCCCAACCGAACACTCAGGAGGTCATATCCCGGGCATATGCCGAATTTCCTACGACGCACTTCAGTACATGGAACACTCCGTCCATGCAAGGTGGGATTAGACAATGATGGATGATGAGAACCTTTAAGACCGACAAGTCCGTTGCTGCCCGACCAAACGTAGGCCCATCCACCTCCATCACGGTTGGGCCCATATACACACAATTTCAGCACAATCAACACAATTTCTAGCACCATGCTGAATGTTTTTAAGCATGTGGTGCACAATATCAGCATAGCACATAAAATATCCAGCTTATATAAATCGTACTTTTCAGATGGCGAACAGAATTTTCCAGCTTGCTAAATACTGAAATTCTAGCTTAAAACATACTGAAATTACACACTAAAATTTCCAGCATTGTAAACTAGGTTTTCAGCTTGTAAATTTCAAATTTCCAGCCTTGAAAAACAGGAATTTTCAGCTTTGAATAGTATTTTCAGCTTTGAAACAGGATTTTCCAGCTTTGAAAATAAACAGGATTTTCAGCTTTAAAACTGAAATTTGCAGCTTCTAACACATAAATAAAACCCTAAAATAGCATAAATTATAACTACACATAATACACACAATTTCCAGCTTCACCATTCAGCAGAAATTCACAAATTTCAACATAATCTTGCATAAATACACAACATGTGTCTAGCTAAGCTATTTTGGAATTCCTTAGGACTAAGATAGTAACTAACTTGTAGTTACATCCTAGGTCCTAATAGGGAATAAATGTGCTAATACAATATGAAAAACTAACTCATGCCTTAAGTAAAATTACTACCTTGTATCAAATATGAAGCATTCACTTCTATAAGGTATAATATCTATGAATTAAAGTAGAACCTTTACTTATGAAATTAAGTAAGGTCCCTACTTTACTTAAATATTCTTCTACCTTTTTCAAGAGTATTTTATGGAGTTATAAGTATGTAAAAAGAAGGGTTTATGTGTATATATATATATATATGTGGGTAAAAGATTTACTATAAATATGAAGTGTTTTGTGTGTTTAGGGTAATGTGAGTGTGAGTGGGATGTTTTAGGTGGGATTTAGTGTGTGTGTGTGGATGTGTTTGTGTGTGTTATGTGACGAAAATGAAGTGCCAAATCCCCAATTTATCCCCTGTTTATAGTAGTTGTGCTAAGAAACAAGATTATTAAATAATTAAGTCATTGTCTAATTATTATCATCTTTCCACTTAAGGTTACAACTAAGGGTTATAATAATGAAATCTTCCAACTCAATACCTAATTATAGCATAAGTGTGAGTCTAAATGCACACTTCAGAATCTAGTCTAATCTAAAGCTTACATGTATAAACATATCTAGAAGAAATCTTACATGTATAATTATACATTAAATGCCAAGAGAATTAGAGAGTAAGTAATAATATTCACCACATATTTATCATATATTTATCATATATATGTAAGAAATTTTGTGCCGCCTCCCCTCTTTCTATATTTTTAGGATATTTTTACACATAATATAATTATTCCAATGTTTATGATGAAAAATACCTAAAGAAATGAAAATATAATCTTTTATATTTATGTATATAAATTTTCTTTAAAATATATACATATATAATGTAAGATATTTATATATATATGAATCATAGTCTTGTGACCTAGCATTTAAAAATAATTATTATAGTGTGAAATAACACATTTTAGTGAAAATCACAATATCAAGAAAAATAATCTAACCCTTATTTATATATATAGATATATAGGTATATAAATTCGTGTATATGCATATATCTATCTATATATATATGTATATGTGTGTGTGTGTGTGTGTGTTTGAATTTTATGCATTTTATGATTATTAACTGAAGTAGAAAATAATTCCAATAATTATGTGTTTTGTAAATAAAAATAGGCATATATTGCAAAGTATTTATTGCAATAGAAATTAATCATATAACATTTAAATAATGCATATTTAAGCATCAATTAGTGTATATATATGTATATATATCTACATCATCTAGAATACAAAAATGACCTAGGATATACATATATATATATATAATTTTGAAAATATACATATGTATTTATATATACTTCAACATATAAAAATACTATATATATGACTTTATTACAAATAATTTCTATCATTATAACTTTGAAAAATGTATGTATAGAATTATATATGTATAGAGTGATTTTTATGCATATACGCAGAATCCAATGGTTGGTACAAAAACATAGTAGTTATTACACATTTCACATATAAGATAATAAAACAGTAAACAATTTAATCACATAGTTCACATATAAACTAATAATCACATAAAAAAACTAAATAATTTAATCTATAATTAACTTTTAAAATAACTAGAAATACCAGGTCATTACATATTATGCTTGATGTTTGTGTTGAATTCAAAAGATAGGGGATAATTGTGGGGAGGTATTATGTTAAAAAAACAAAGAAAAAAAAAACCAATTTACTTTTCTAATCACGCAAAAAGTGATTATGAGTAGAGCTAATAGCCATCTAGAAGTTGTTACCAACTGAGTAACTGGGTACATTCATCGCCAATATTTTTGTTCTCGTCAAAAGGTTAGTAACACTCTAGACAAGCTACTCACACCAATTGAATAACTGGGTACATTCATCAGCAATATTTTTGTTCGCATAAAAAGGTTGGTTGTGGTTAAGTTGGCTAAAAATAAAAGCAAAAATAAAAAAAAGAAGAAGAAAGAAAAGAGAAAAAAAAAAAGAAAAAGAGATGCAAAAATCAATAAAAGAAAGAATTCCCCACTTTATTCCTTGTCTGATAAAGGATATGTCTTATCTTGTGTGATTATGGTGATTTCCTCTTTTGAGTTGATTTGCAAACCGAACTTGTGTGTTATGGATCGGAGTAAAGAGTGTTGATCCCATCATATTACATACCTAAAGACCTTTGTTTGAACCAATGCCTAAGTGTGGAAATTTTTTTTTTTTTGGATGTATTTTATTGGTTGTTCTCTTTGTAAGTGTGCTTATATTTGTTCATTGACTTTGTTAATATTTGACATTGGCTAAAGGAATTGTTTTTCTGGGGAAAAATTGATGACTTTGATTTTGAGCATTCTTGGGGATAAGCATGGACTAAGTGTGGGGGAATTTGATAACATGTCATTTTTATCAAGTTTTAGGTCACATTTGCACTTATTTTGATTAAATTTGGGTTTTAAATTGGTTATAATTTCATCAAATTAATTTCCAGCTTGTCGTAGGTGGAAATTGATGAAAAGTAGTTTTAAAAGGGCTTAAAGATAGTAAAAATTGTAGAGAGATGTCGTACAAGGAAGTTGAGAGTCTAAATATGGAAATAATCATGCTCGTTACATAAGGTGTGGTCATGCCTTATGGCCAGAACTTTCCACGCGGGAACAGAAGGCCAAAGTCTACTTATGGCAAGAGTTCTACTTGGAAACAAACTCGCTTCTTGCCTACGATTTTTTGGGTATTCCAAAGAATCTTCATAGTCCTGTTAGGAATTAGATTGAGGGTTAGAATACTATATATACATGTTTTAAGACCTTGTCTTAACACTTTGATTCTAGTTATTAGTTTTCCTTAGAGATTTTCTGCTTTTATATTTTTATTTGGAGTTTTATTTATGGCCACGCGTGGCTAAACTACTTTATTCAGTTAAAGAGTAATTCAAGCCAACATTTTGTTAAAGAATTGTGAGATCTAATTGATTCGCTTGTCTTTTACTTTAATGCAATATTTGTGTATTTTTCTGTGTTCTTTCGTGAAAACCCCATCTAGGGTTGTAAATGGATATTAAACGAAGAGGATATGTAGTATCTGAATCTGTATCCGATTAAGTTTTTGATATCCATATCTGTATTCGAATCCGACGGATATTCAAAACATCATATCCGAATTCGAATCTGATGAATGTTTTGCAAATTAGGACCGAATCCGTTTAGTATTTCTGAAAATTTGACAAATTTGTGAATATTTGGATATTCGAATATCCGTTTTCACATATAATTATCCAAATATCTGATCAAATATCCGAATTCGCATATCTGAGTATTCGAATCTGTTTATATAAAAAAAAATTATATAACTTATCTAATTGAATTATATATATATATATATAAATATAAGTATAGTATATGCTCATTAATATAAGTAAAGTTAATATATTTACTTATATTTTTATTTTGTTGTAAATTTTGGAAATATTAGTCAATCAGAAGACATTATAATATATAAATACACACACACACTCACACTACTACTACTACTACTATTATTAGTAGTAGTAGTAGTAGTAATAATAGTAGTAATAATAATAAGAATAATAATAATAATAATAATAATAATAATAATAATTTTTTAATGTTATTTATCGGATATGGATAACGGATATATATTAAACAAATATATCCGTCGGATATATATTTGGAGCGGATATGCAATTACCATATCCGTATCCGTTTGTTATTCGAATACTTATAATTGGATATGGGTAATATCCACTTTATACGGATACGGATAATAAACCCTATAAATAGATACGGATGCAAATAGTAAATAAATTTTCGATTACCCATTTACAGCCCTAACCCCATCCTTTAATGCTATTTTGTTATTTGTTCAATATGGCCAGTTGGTCGTTGATAAAATAACATATATCCAGTTGGTAAGATTGAATTTGTAATTGTTTAATTGAACTAACACAAATGAAAAGTAGTACAATTTGATTGGGTCGAAACTTTAGGATTATACTACAAAAAATATCCTGAGGTGTTGGTCTAGGATAATAATAAAATCGTTGATTAGGTTTATCTGCATATTTATTAGAATATGATTTTCTACCAATTTTATTAATTTCATCCCTAATTATAGTCTGATAATCTGAATCTTGTTCTTCAAGCTTATTTGAAAACTCAATAGTATTTAAATTCAATTCTTTAAATTTTTCATTTAAAAGTTTTTCAAATTCAGTAACAGCAGTAAATTTAAATTTTTTTATTGCAGGTGGAGGTTGAATAGTTGGGGTAGAAGAAGTACTAGGTTCAGTTTTACTAGATTCTTCTTTTTCAATTAACATTTTATTTATTTTTTGATTTACTCGATCAGTTTTAATAATAAGTTGATCTATTCTATTTATAGCCATATTAATTTGTTCTCCTAATATAATTAGATAGAGATTGGAATAATTTTGTTGTTTTATTAATTTGTTTAATAATTGAGCATTAGTTAATATTGTTTTTTCATCAAGAAGTTTTGCAAGAGCATTGTAATGCCTACTTTGGTTATCTGTAATTATTTCAAACGAATCTTGAGGGGGATAAATTCCTGTAATAATTTTATTTGAAGAAATTTGGAAATTTGTTTCTAACACAGCAATCTTAGTTTCTAAAGTTTCATTTATCTTATAAATAAACCATTGAACAAAAGGGATTATTTCATTAATATTAGAAAGATGTGAATAATATTCTTCAGATATTATTTCCATTTCTGAAGTGTTAAAAGTCTTATAAAACCATTGTCTGAAATTATTCCAGATAGGAAGATTAAATTCATTTTTACACGTTTGCCGTGCCAAAGATCCTTTTGAAAAATCAATTTTGGTGTACTCCATTAAGAAACTATTTTAAACATGATATCCCATTTCACTTGGGTTGGATCGATTTCATCGATGTTCTTAGTTGGTGATACAAAATTATCTGAATCAATTTTTAAATTTTTATATGGATCATTTAAATAGATTGTAGATTCTAGAGATTTATCAGATCTAGCTGGACTATTACTATCTTCTTCATTTTTTATTTCAGAAAGTCTGGAAGTTGAAGATCTTGAAGGAAATTGAAGTTGATAAGGTTTAGGTGATATAAAAGAATATCGAGATTGACTCGATTCAGGTCTTAGACCAATTCTTGGTAAAGAAAGTTGTCTTTTAGGCATTCTTATGAAAACATTACCTTCTTGTGTTTGTTGAATTTCAGTAGGTTGATCTAAAATATTATTTAAAACTGGGGCTGCTTTTTCCATTATCCAATTTTCAGGAAATTCAATTTCATTCCATTTTATGGCTCTTCTAGTAGTGATATTAGACTTACTAAAATTAGATTCAATTACTATTGTTTCATTAGCTAATTTATCTTTCTGTTTACACTGAGGATTAAGTGTATGTAAAGTTTTATAATAAATTCTGTAACATATACAGATTACTTCTGATCCAGGTGCATAATTATATCCATGGGTTTTAATATTTAATGTTAAGGCATCAAATATATTACTATCTGTGAATGAGAACCCAAACAACCCTAAACGCCTTTCCAACGGCTCTGGCGGGTAACACAGGGTTAAACATACATACCAAGACTGTATTTAGAACATCAAAACCCCAAAAACAAGACTGGTTTATCAAATGTTAACCCATGCAAAAAGGATTCAAGAAGATCATGTTACCAAAGTTAACCATATTCATATCTTAGCTCTGACATTATTTAACACACAACACACTTAACTATGCATGATATTAATGAAAATATTCAAAATAATCTTAAATACATTCATGAAATTGAAAGTGTTGAAAAAGGATATTTACATAATCCTTCTTAAAAAACAGATGGATGGACCAATACTTTGGCGGATGATGATCCAGAAGAAATTAATGCATTTTTCTGAAAAAGACAAAGCTGGATGGGAATTAAATTTTTCCAAATATATAAACACACTCGGTTTAAAAACAGAGCAGGAAATTAATCTTTTTAAAATAAAAAAGGTTCATGCATATTTTCTTGGTTCCAGACCTTACCCTCATTATTATGTTCAAAAAGCAAAAAGAATGGATAAAGAAATTAAGATGCTTAATGATTGGTTTGTTTATTTTCCCAGCCCTAATCATCCTCTTTGTCATACTCATAAAATTCAATTGGAAGAATTAAAAAATCAAAAGGCAATACTTGCTAGAATAATTAATACAAATTATATTGCTTAATCTTTTTCTACATGAATAATGTTTCCAAGAGAAAGTCAACCATTTAGATACGGTAATAACCGTAGAGGCAGAGGCAGAAGTAATTTGGTAAGCCAAATGGGTTCAAGGAAACTTTATAATGAAAGTTTTCCTCCAATGGAATCAAGTAAACAACATGATGAAGGTAATTCCTCATCTTATGCAGAAAAATTAAAAAATCGAGAGGTATATCAGGATATGGAACCTCGCCCTTATGTTCTAATGGAACGAAAGGATATTATGTTTATAATTGAACAAAAAGATCTATTAATATCTACAGATCCTGCCAAGATAATGTCTAGGTATCTCGACACTAGGTCATTCCCTGGTGAAGCAGATAAATCTCGAATTATATATGAGTTAATACTCATTAAGACTGGTACTGTCCAGATTTATCATTCTTACCCTACTGGGACTATGGCCTATTATAATTATACAAAGGCTGTGATAAAACAGATCATGTCTGTTGAAGAATGGGGTATAAGTACCTTCTCTGAAAAAGAATTCTACAGTCCAGAGTTAAAGACTCTCATTAAGTATAATTACTGGGACTATGTTAATGCCTTTATGAAATGTTTTCTTTATGATAATCCTAAGAAAAAACATACATGGATGTTTAAGACATGTCCAACCCTTAAATCCGATAATCTCCCCTCATGGTTTATTAATTGGTGGATGACATTTGGTCCTTCTACCAAAATCCTTCCTGAGCCGTTTAAAACTCTTTATTCAGCTTGGCTTGTTAATTCTCCCCTTGTTGATAAATCCAAAAAACTTAAAGTTTGGCCTGAAGGAATAAATTCCTTTCATTTTTTCATTGAATTTTCAATCCCATGGATCTGGAGATGGGAACCTGAATTAGGTTACACTCCTGAACATTTACCCTGCGTTAAACGCATCCATTTTACTTCATTCTGGAAACGTCTTATAATGTTAGACCCAAAAACTGGAACCTTATTTGGCCAAGAGACTATTGATCTTATTAAATTAAGAGTTCATGAGTACCAGAAAAAAGCTAATGAAGAAGCAACTGGAACATCAACTTTCCAGGATATTCTTTAAGAATTTAAGATGAAGAAATCAAGACCTCTCTCTAAAGAAGAAAGACAAGAGGTGGTTAATGCATACCTCACCCAGGTTCAACATGAGTTAAAAACTAATTTTGATTTTGATTTGGACACTGAAGACTTGGCGTCCATGTCATCGTCCTCTAAAGAGGAAGTTTTAGCTGGTGAATCTCAAGATCCTTATGCAGAGGAGTCTGAAGTGCAAATTGATGCCATGATTGCTCTGATTGATAAGTCTCAAGAATAATTCAACCGACAAGTTACTGTTCACTTTTTGAAGAATTTCAAGATTTGCATGATCAGAAGATAATGCTGTCTGCCATTCAACTGTACCCAGATGCTCCAAAGGACAATAAGTTAGTCTGCTTTTAGTTTAATCAACTTTTGTAATTATTGTACTTGTTTGGTTTGTTTCCTTTGCCATCCGCTATATAAACGGATGATTGTTTAGTTGTTAGGTACGCTCCAATTTCATCTTTTCTCAGTTTTATGTTTTTCTTGTTTCTTCTGTTTCTTATAATCTACTATTTCTACTGTTGCCTTGTAATCGACCTTGTTTAAGAAAGAAAGCAGTTTTTATCTTAAAGCTACAGAGTAAACTCTTGGTACGTTCTCTTTCTTTTAACTTTTTATTAATTTTTATGCTTTGATTAATATCATGCATAGTTAAGTGTGTTGTGTGTTAAATAATGTCAGAGCTAAGATATGAATATGGTTAACTTTGGTAACATGATCTTCTTGAATCCTTTTTGCATGGGTTAACATTTGATAAACCAGTCTTGTTTTTGGGGTTTTGATGTTCTAAATACAGTCTTGGTATGTATGTTTAACCCTGTGTTACCCGCCAGAGCCGTTGGAAAGGCGTTTAGGGTTGTTTGGGTAAGACTGGATACCAAAGACACATGTGATATATATTTCTAGAATCTATATACTTGTTATTTTCTCATCAACTTAGCCCTTGAATCATCTCATTTAGGGCACACTTCAACCAAATTAGGCTATACACTTAAGCCCTAATCTGGAAGATTTCATTAATTGAAAATTGACCTAATTATTTAAAAATTCATGTTTCTTGGACTTGCACTATAAATAGAGGGCCAATGTCCTCCATTTTCTCCAAACGACACAAATCCCGCCTAAATCACACACACACACACACACACACACACACTCTACTCTTAACACACAAAACACTCCCTATTTATAGTCTATGTCCCCCCCCCCCCACCCCACATATATCACTACTAGAAAAGACACAATTAGCTATGGATTTTAGCCATGGATTTTGTCAAAAATCCGTGGCCAAGAAGATTAGCCACGGATTAGAATCCATGGCTAAAAGTGGCGTGGCTAATCTTAGCCACGACTGTAATTGGCCACGCATTAGCCACGACCAGGCCGTGGCTTATGGCCACGGTCAAATTGTGGCCAAATTGGCCACTTATTTTCTAGAAATGCCAGGCAGTGGCTAATCCATGGTGTAGACCGTGGCTAATCCATGGCCCTTAGCCATGGTCAGGCCGTGGCTAATGCCTATTTACCTGAAAAAATTAGCCACGACCTAGCCAAGTATCCATTCAAAATGACGATCACGGAGCGTCCGATACCAAATGCATCATCAAATAAATCAAAATGATGATCATAAATCGTCCAACACCAAATATATCATCAAATAAAATTAGAAAGAGTCAAATATTGCTAATACATTATAAACTTAAAGCAGTTAAAAGTTTAATACATTACACAAATTGTTTGTCATAATAAAGTTAGTAAAATATCAGAAAATGTCAATGTCTAATAAGGTCCAATACCATCATCCTCATTATCGTCATGCTCGTCATCACGTATGTAATTTGGAGGAGTGTGCTTGGAGGTGGATTGCTGCCCTCCCGATGAAGTCCCACGAGAACCCCTCTGTTGGATAGGGGTGGGCTGTACATGAGGTGAACCAGCTGACGGGTGTGGCTGATTAGGCGAAGAGGCGAAAGTACCCTGGGTCAAACTTTGAACGCTCTGAAGCAAGGTATGGAGTGTGTATTTCATCTCAGTCAATTCAGAGGATTGTTTCTCCTCAAACCTGTCTAACCTTCGCTTCAACTCAAGCGTCGACGGATCCTCCTATTTCGGGGGGTAAGTATGGGAGTTCGAAGTTTTCGTACCACGTAACAATGAACCAGGTACGCCGTACCACCGACCCTTATTCGATTTAGCCACTGTCTCCTTCCACACCTATAAATCCATGAATATAATTAGATTTAGCCAAAATATATCATTCCTATATATCTAGATATTATATTAGAATATGAAAAAGTTGAGAGTTATTTGACTTACATCGAGCTTGGATGGTTGTGGTTGGGGGGTACCATCAGCAGATTGAAGAGGCGGCTAGGACTTAATTTCGTCCCACTTCTCCTTAAATGCGTTCTATGAGTTTTCAGGTTGAAACATTAGCAACAAAGTCAAAATATCAATATTAAAGTTGAAACATAATGAATACTCACAAATGAACGCTAAGTCCCCATTCTCATCTTTATAAGAGTAAAGATGGATGAACGACTCATCCACGGACGAATATTGCCCTATTTGAGCTTCCTGTAATAAGAAATGTAATATTTTAATCCGATATATAAAAATGGTATCACTATCAATCATAATTTTGAAGTACTTATGAAATACACATACTAGCCAACTCTTCGTTGTGAGTGAGGTGAGATTTTGAACCCTCTTTGTGGTCGGTCATTCCTCTTCCGCCAGAATTTGAAGCTCGATTAGCTTTGTTCACTGCACTCTTTTTAAGAAAACTGGGCAACCCCCACTTTGCTTGCAGTTCCTGCCAAGCGTCAGCTCCAATCCACTCAGGCTTCTTATTTTTATGACGAGCCTTGTTAAGCCTACTCTTCAAGAGGTCTGATCCCTTGTGCTCAAAAGTTTTCTAAATGGCGTCATACTGGACAGGTCTCTAATAATACACCCTTTATATAATGAGAAAACATATAACTTATAAAATAATGAATGAAAAAAATATAAAAGAAAATTTGTATATATATCAAGACTTGGAATTCGGAGAACCACATGTGTCTAGTTTGTATAGGGATTTCCTTCCACCTCTCCCTTAGCTCTGTATACCCATTTGTGAAAATCCGGGTGATCGTCCTCACGGTGTCCAAGGCATGATTGAACCTAATGAATATAACTTTTATATGAACAACAATCTAGATGTGAATCATTGTATCTTAAATAACGAACAAAAATAAACTTACTCATGTCCCCGTGAATAAATAACCAGCTTTCCATCAACTTTGGCATTATCGGAAGTCTCCATCAGCATATCATCACTAATCGGCTCGTCTTCGCTAGGAGCTATGTATAATGATGAGAGTCGTCGTATAGATCGTCTCGGATGTAAAGGTCCGTCGTAGGGGGCATGTGGAGGGCACGTCGGTTGGATCCTCCTCCATTACCATTGACATTCTCCTTGCCTTTTTTAGAACCTGTAATCTGCATTCATAGCAAAAACATCATCCAACACGAACCTTTTTACATTCATATTAAAAAATTCATAGCAAAAACATCGCACAACAAGAATCTTTTCATATTACATTAAGTAATCGTTCAATTAATTGCAATACAACAATCATAGCAAATACATATATATATATATATATATATGTTCATAGCAACGAAAAATCAAACCAAGCAAAATATTTATTTATAGTAAATTTTAGTCTTCATCATCTTCATCTTCTTCTTCGTCATATTGAGGCATATTTTCATCACCCTCCTCCTCATTATCTTCAAACTCAGAGTTCAATTCTTCTTCCTTAGCACTTTGACCTATTTCATCAACTAATACATGATCATTAACCATGTGCGCAATGTATAATTGGTTGACCTCCTCTACGCCACCCGTCGGTTTATTATCGATGACACCATTCACTGTTCCAGATTACTCTCACAATGGGTCATGAGTATTATCTTCATTCACAACTCGACTTCGTGGTCTTTTTTTGATAACAAACCGCCATTGCAATTTATCTCTTCTAGTACCGAGGTAAGGGACGTAATACACTTGAGATGAATGTTGCGCAAGTATGAAAGGGTAATCTTTTGGGTATCTCTTATTAATTTTTATTTCAACAATATCATAACGTGGGTGTATCTTTATACCCCTATTCGATGCCAAATCAAACCAGATACATTTGAACTTCACAACCTCTTTTTTAGGCTTACCGGGATACTCTAATTTGATAACTTCATTTAGTATACCATAAAAGTTTGTACTCCCGTCACTTATTACACAAACGCCAAAATTTGAGGTCTTTGTATATGGGGTCATATCTTCTATATGGAACAGATATCCATTACAGTAGAACCTGTTGAAGGTCTTGACCTTCTTCATTGGACCCCAACCCAAATCGAGCAAATATTGATTTTCAACATTATTTTTTGAATTATGCGGCTACAAATAAAAATATTTTCAATCAACATATTATATTAAAGATATTTTGTTTAAACCATACAGTGTTTCAGATGCAATTTTAATAAGTGTTTATGTTGTATACTAAATTACTCACATAGAGTTTAAACCATTCAACAAAATTATTCTCGATGGATTCATCAATCTCTTGATCAGTTAGATGTGGCTAGTTGTATCGAACGGCTGATCCATACATCCTACAAAATGTAAAGAATTTGTCAAAGCCATCTACATTCCTTTTAACACATTACATACAAAATGTTAAAGATAATACTCACTAAATGATGGGGACAACTTCATCACAATTGATGAGTACATGTAATGCAGCTTTGCTCCACTCATCATCAGTCAAAAAACAGTCCTTCTATTTTCTTCCTAACTTACCAGCTCGTTTGAATATAGACAAAGTATAAAGTAGCTCATCATCAGAAGAGACGCTATCCTCATTACGACAAGATCTTATACTTTTGGTGTGGATGTGACTTTCAGAATAATAAGATGAAAAATACGACAGCTCTTGATTTAAATATGCCTTGTATATTGATCCTTCAACTTTTGCTCTGTTCTTCACCATTCCCTTTAAGTTATGTAAGTACCTATAAATGTAGTTGTTTTAACTTTTTAAAAATGATAGTTCTTCATAATTTATTTTAATATATGGAATATAAAATTCATAATAATTTAAACTACCTCTCGAAAGGATATATTCACTGGTATTGCACGGGACCACACATGGCAGCTTCAAACGGCAGGTGTACAGTCAAGTGCTACATTGAGTCAAAAAAGCTAGGAGGAAAAATGCGTTCCAATTTGCATAAAATGATAGGAATGTTACTATCCAATTGTAATAGATTTCCCTCACTTAACTCTGTTGAGCACAATTCTTTAAAAAATTGACTTATTTCAGTTAAAGGCTTCCAAACATTCTGTGTGAGTGCATTTAGCGCCATTGGGAGCAAACGTTGCATAAAGACGTGATAGTCATGGCTCTTCATACCGTGCAAGTTAGTTCCAGATTGATCAACACAATTTTTCAAGTTCGATGCATAACCGTTGGGCATCTTTAGACATTTAATCCAATCACATAATTCGCGGTGTTGTTCAATAGTTAAAGTGAAAGTGGCCCTTGGCTTCAACACTTTACTGTATGGAAGATACTGTAGATGTAACTCCGGACGCTTGCAATACTCCACCAAGTCAAGTCTAGCTTTCTCGTTATCTTTTGTTTTGTTTTTTACATCCATGACAGTATTTATTATGTTGCCAAAAACATTTTTTTCAATGTGCATTACATCCAAATTGTGGCGGACGAGATTATCCTTCCAATACGGCAACTCCTAAAAAATGCATTGTTTGGTCCAATTGTGGTCCACACTGTAACGCGGAATTTTTGAGTGTCTGACAGGCATATCGGTTACTTTGGGCAAGTGTCGCACAAAATTCCATGTTTGACCACCCATCATTCGAGAGGGAGCTGCAGATCGCTCACATCTCCCTCTCAAAAAAGCATCTTTATTTTGCTTAAAAGGATGAGTCTCTGGCAAAAACTGTCTATGACAATCAAACCACGTCATTTTTCCACCATGCTTCAACCTAAATGATTTTGTATGGTGTATGCATATTGGACCAACCAGTTTCCCGCACGTCATCCACCCCGACAACATTTCATATGCAGGAAAGTCATTAATTGTCCACATAAGGGCAGCTCTTAAACGAAAGGTGTGTCTCCTCGACACATCGAACGTTTCAACCCCGTCTGACCACAACTCTTTCAACTCGTCAATTAAAGATTGCAAATACACATCAATTCTGTCTTTTGGATTGCGCGGCCCAAAAATCAAACATGTGAGAAACATATATAGGGACGTCATACACATTTCGGGAGGTAAATTATAAGAAGTAATAATAACCGGCCAACAAGAATATGATTTAGATGTTTGGTTGAGAGGATTAAATCCATCAGCACACAGTCCAAGTCTAATGTTTAGCGGTTCGGCGGTAAAGTTTGGATGTTTCTCATTGAAATGCTTCCACGCTATGCCATCCGAAGGATGACAAAGAATACCAGACTTTGCTACATGCTCCTGGTGCCACCTCATTTGCTCGGCTAATTTTTTAAAGGCATACAACCTTTTCAACCGTGGAATTAGTGGCATGTAGTGCATTCTTTTGTAAGGAACATGTCTAATGCTCCCCGTACGAGACGGTTTAAATCTAGGATGATGACATAATGCACATTCATTCAAGTGAGCATGTTCTTTATAAAACAGCACGCACCCTTCAATGCAGTAATCAATTTTCAGAGATGTTAGGCCCAATTTTCTCGCTAATTTTTTGGCTTCATAATAATTGTTGGGAACATGATTGTCTATCGGATTTGATGTTTTTATAAGATCAGCCATTCTATCAAAGCATCCATGTGGCATATTATAATCTGATTTCAACGTCATCATTTGAAAAAGTCAGTGATAATTCTGTCTGTGACTCACATCCTGACCACAACGGACGATTTGCGGCCTCCAATAATTCGCTCAGAATTCTGCTACGTTCTATTTTCATGAAAATCATTCTGTTCCATAGCATTATAGATCAAATTTTCATAATTTCTTAACCCTTTTATAATATTGATATGACTGTAAATACTTGGAACGACAACGTCAACATTCCAATACCAATAATTTGGTTGAAATCCATACTTTAAAAGATCATATTTTACAGTGCTAGCATTCTTGTATTTTCCATTTTCACATTTAAAACACGGACACCTAAAACAACCGTTGTCAAGTTTGCATTGTGGTTGTGAGGTTGAAAATTCAATAAACTGGCTCAAACCCAATAAAAATTCATTCGTAAGGTCTATTCGATCGGGCAATAATCGATTGTACATCCAACTTCGACTCACACGTATATTATCCATTTTCTGTAACAAACATAATCATGTCATTTAGTCACCACTGAAGTTCGTATTTAAACTTTGCCAACAAACATACATGTAAAAGCAATATCAATACCACTGTAGAAAGACGCATCTCATATTTGAAATCATATTTGATGAACAAAACAAGTGTACATATACTCATCAAAACATATCTCAAAAGCAACATATATATAACCGTAAAAACGCGCATTTCATATTTAAAATCATATTTCACGAACAAAATAAACATACATATACTCATCAAAACATATCTCTAAATCAATATATATACCACCATAGAAATGCACATTTCATATTTTAAATCATATTTTACGAACAAAATAAAACTACATATATTCATCAAAACATATCTCAAAAGCAATACATATACCACCGTAGACAAATTTTGGATAATTTAAAGCATGCATACATATACATTTCTCATAACATATATATCTCAAAATAAATTTTGGGTAATTTAAAACGTACCTTCAATTTTGGAACCACCAAACTTGTGAATATATAAAAACCTAACAATAATTAACAAAAAAATCAAAACAAACAAAAAAATGTTAGAAATATTTTTCAAATTAAAACACAAAAAACAAAAAAAATTGGGGGTATGGGAGGGGGGCTGCAAGTTTGGGGTTAGGGGAGGGTTTGGGGCTGGGGTGGGGAGGGGGAGGGTTTGGGCAGGGGGTGGAGGGACGGGTTTGTGGCTGGGGAGGGGGGGGGGAGAGGGCGGTCGGGTTTGGGGCTGGTGGGAGGGAGGGGGGCCAGGTTTGGGGCTTCAGCCAGGGGGAAGGGGAGGGGAGGGGGGACGTGTGAGTCTCGGCCGAGGTAGAGGGGGGCGGCGGGCGCAGGAAGGGGAGGAGCGTTTGGGGTTCGGTTAGGGACGGGGGGCCAGGGGGTGGGGGTAACAGAGGGGTGGGGGAGAGAGAGGAAGAGCGCGGCAGTTTCCGGCGAGGAGGCGCTGCCGCACAGGGGTGGGGGGCTCAAGGGACGGGGATGGGGTGGGGATGGGTGGGGTGGGAATACCTTGTGGGGAAGAAGGAGAAGGGGAGAGAAAAAAATTTTTCTAAGTGTTGTATATATAGTTGAATTTTAGCCACGGACAGGCTATGGCTAATTTGGCCACCGATTTAAACTAGTCGTGGCTAATCCGTGGCTAAAGTAAGCCACTGATCTACTTTAACCACGACCAGACCATTGATTAGCCACGGCCAATATATATATATATATATATATATATATATTTGGTTAAAAAATGACCCATGGCTAATACGTTTTCAATTTGCGTTTACCCACACTTCAAATTAATTAGATTAACAGAAAATTATAATATAATTATATAATTGAAATGATCATTCGTAAATCGAAATCATATATATACATATATGTATATATAATAGAATAATCAACATTAATCAGTTATATATGTATCGATCGCATCCGTACTTATATATGCTCTTATAGATGTAGCATATATATATATATATATATATAATACTCTTCTACATATAGTGATATTATAGAATATAATTGTGAAACTTAAATTGAAATTAATATATATATTCATCATTCGAAATGATAGTTTTACTTATATATGTGTGTGTGTGTGTATATATTGTTTATAACACAATAATGAACATTAATCAATTATAGATTAATTTAATTATGAGTTTTATTTAACTAATGATAGAAAATGGAAGAACACATTTATTGTAAAAAAATTATTTAAATCGAACACTTTCAAATAGAATAATTTGTAAAAAAAAAAATGGTCGTGGCTAACCTGTGGCTAATCATCCAGGCCATCGTTTGGCCACGGTCAGGTCGTTTAGCCACGGTCAGGTCGTGGCTAAAATGACCATGGCTAATACGTTTCAATTTGCGTTTATCCACATTTCAAATTAGTTAGATCAATAGAAAATTATAATATAATTATATAATTGAAATCATATATATATGTATATACGACAGAATAATCAACATTAATCAGTTATATATGTATCGATCGCATCCGTAGTTATATATGCTCTCATATATGTAGCATATATATATATATATATATATAATACTCTTCTATATGTAGTGATATTATAGAGTATAATTGTGAAACTTAAATTGAAATTAATATATAAATATTTGTCATTCGAAATGATAGTTTTACATATATACGTATATATATACATATATATTGTTTATAACACAATAATGAACATTAATCAATTATAGATTAATTTAATTATGAGATTTATTTAACTAATAATAGAAAATGGAAGAACACATTTATCGCAAAAAATGATTTAAATCGAGCACTCTCAAATAGAATAATCTAAAAAAAATTGTTAGTCACGGTCTGGCTGTGGCTAATAGCCACAAACCGTGGTTAACTCGTTGCCGTGGCTAATAGCCACAGGTTAGCCACGACCGGGTCGTGGCTAACTTAGCTACGGCCCGGCCCGACCGTGGCTAATTTAGCCACGGTCTGGCCCATGGCTAATCATCCAGGCTAGCCATGGCCCGACCGTGGCTAATTTAGCCATGGTCTGGCCCGTGGCTAATCACCCAGGCCACGGTTAGCCACAGTCTGACCGTGGCTAACTATTTTTTTTGCTTTCTTGTAATTTTAAATTGAAATTCTATTAAATATCAATATCAATAATGCGGTCTTGAATTATTGATGAAACTACAATATATTTTATTACAATTTATCAATTATAAACTTCTAAAATTACATAATTAACTCGTACATGTAAACAAGTGACCATATGTAAATGAAATTATATCGCATTCGTACTTAATTAATTATTTACACATGCACTTATAAGTAGTATATATAATACTATATTGCATTATATAATTGTAAAACTTAAATTCACAACAACTTTGATCAATAGAACATATATTATGATTAATATTATCAAACAATTTAAACGATCACTTGTCATTCGAAATGATCATTTAAACGCTCATTTGCCAATATATGTATATATAAATATATTGATTATAACATAATAATTAATATTAATCAATTACAGATTAATTTAATTGTGAGATTTATTTAACTAATAATAGAAAATGGAAGAACACATTTATCGTAAAATAACGATTTAAATCGAGCACTTTCAAATAGCATAATTAAAAAAAAAATTATAAAGCATTTAGCCACGGGCTGGCCGTGGCTAACCCGTGGCTATCAGCCTCGGCCTGACCATGGCTAAACCGTGGCTCTTAGACATGGCATAGCCACAGCCAGGCCGTGGCTAATAATTGGAGGCAAAATTCGCGCCAATTTTAGCCACCAAAATTGGCCACGGTTTAGCCATGGTTAATTTAGCCACGGCCAATCCGTGGCTAATGTTTTTCCTTTATTTTTTTTTCAAATCCGTGGCTAATTTTTTTCCCTTATTTTTTTTCGAATTAGCCGCGGATTTTTTTCGTGGCTAAAATCCGTGGCTATTTAATGTTTTTCTAGTACTGTATATATATAAATAAACCCTTCCTTTTTCATCTATATATACCCATTAGCCTCCTATTTATCCCCTTATTTCCCTCGAACACTCTTGAATAGGTAGAATTATTGCACTAATCTCATAAGTAGTACAGGAACTTAGGGATTTAAGTGCTAGTTGTTATTCTCATAGTAGATTAATTATCATTCTTTACAAGTTGAGGGCAATAACTTTGTGCTTAACAAATAATGATAATCACGGAGTTATTATGCCTAAACTCATTTTATGTATTATTATGCTTTAATTATACATAAAACATACCTATGCTCTTATGCCTTAAGTATATGGTAATATGCCTATACTCATATTATGTCCATAGTCATATTATGTGCTTTTATGCCGAAATTGAGCAAGTCTTTATGTTTTAATTTCATGCATAATTAGTAGTTATTATTTACATGTATCAAACTTCACAAAATATGCTCATTGTGAGTTTTAATATAAAGAAGCAAGTTTTCTATATGACTTATATGTTTATGAGAAAAATATTTCGTAATTATGTGACAGGCCCAAAAGTGTTTCGGAGTGGATGAATCTGAGTTCCTCCGGGACAGGCTATTGAGCTTAATTACCGATTATAAGAGTTCCAGCTCTCCATCTCCTAATCCCTCCTCATGTGGACGGAGTGTTCCATGTGAGAATGGGTCATAGGATTTCAAAATATACCTGGGTTATGACCACTGGTGTGACTCGATTGGCATTGGTGGATTTTGGTGTGTTTCGTATGGATTATGAGTTTGATCATGGTGGGAGTTATAAGGTAGTCACTATATGTGACTAAAACAGGTACTAATGTGTGAATTTTAATGTGACTATGTGCATTTAACACACACCGACACCTTATGCGATTATGTAATATTTCTACTCAATATGTTGTTGATTATTATTTACATGTATAATTTAGATCAGAGCACTACAAACCTACAAAAAGATGAGACGGAAGAAAGCTTGGAAGCTTTTGCTTAGAACCGCTAAAATAACGTGTTGTATTTTGCTAGAAAAACCATTTGTAGTATGTATTAGACTTGCTACTTGTAAGTTTTAATAAAATAGTTTTGTGTACTATTCGGGGTCGTGAGAAGTTTGGTCGTTCTAAACAATATAAAGGAAATAATAACTAGACAAAAGTATGAAAAAGTACCATATTCTAATATTGGTAGAATATTTGAATTAATATTCAAAAAAAATAACACATTCACGGTAATAAAATTTCTAGAAAAAAAAGCATATATACTAAATTCATAGAGATCTTAAAGGTAATAGATATAGTGCGACTTTGCATGCTTAAATCAAACTTAAAAAATAATATTGATTAACTACACAACTTCTTAACATTTTAGCATAATATAACGGGAAATTGCACATTGCACCCTGTAAACATACTTGATTGGCACTATGCACCCTAAATTTCAAATTTTGGCATTTTGCACCCTTGAAAATATAGTAGTTTGGCACTTTGTACCCTCCATCCATTCCCATAAAAATTTCCACTAGAAATAATATTTTGGCCAAAATTAAAAAATCTCTAAAATTCAGAAGATAATCTGAAAACCAAAAGATAATCTTATAAATTCAAAATTTAGCCTACATATTACCAATAATTCATACTAAATTTAGTACCCTCACTAGTAAAAGATTAATTCAATTTGGCAAGCCATGTTTGTTATCACTTTAAAAGTACCTCATAGCCTTAAGAAATAAGGTTGTCATTGAATATTTTATGATAGCGCAAACTTGTGTGTGATAGCGCATAATTCAATAAAAAACCAATAAAAAGTAGTCAAAAAGATATTTTATGGTACATTATCAATGTGAAATACCCCTTCGTTGTTATCATCTTCTTTTGATATTTTCCTCATTGCTTATTACCTAACTTCAATAATCAAGATTTTTCAATTTGCTAGAAATTAGGTAAAAAGTTGAAGAGATATTAAGAAACACTCAAGCTGTCTATATCAGTTCTTTCGCCTTTCATTTTTTCTCCAATTTTTCTATACTGTATCCTAGTTTTTAGGAAGAAGTCGACGTTCAATTTGTTACCTTATTTATTTTTTTTATATAAAATATCAAAGTTGCCCTTTTAATTTTGGCCAGAATATTATTTCTAGTGGAAAATTGCAATAGGAATGGTGGAGGGTGCAAAGTGCCAAGTTAATGTATTTTCAAGGATGCAAAATACCAAAATTTCAATTTTAGGGTGCATAATGCCAATTAAGTGTGTTTAAAGGGTGCAATGTGTCGATTGCCCTAAAATAACATACTAAATTGCAATCCATGCATAATCTATACTATTATATAAAGAGGCAGCACTTTTTATAACTATTTTTGGTCTGCTCATTTTTTTGATTTGTCAATTATTATATTTTTTTATTTCCTCTTTTATTTTACTTTTTCTATCATCTCTCCTCTTATAGACTTACATGGTTCATTTTATTTTCTCTGCCTCTCTCTCTCTCTCTCTCTCTCTCTCCCCCCCCCCCTTCCCTCCCTCTCTCTCTCTCTCCCCCCCCCCCTCCATCTCTCTCTCTCCCCTCTCTATTCCCTTTTATCTCACAATACTCCTCAATATCATTTTTTTTATTTCTTAGTTTTTATTTTAAATTATTGTATTTTTATTTATTATTAATTTTATAAATTTATTAAAAATAATTAAAAATATAGATACTACCAAAAAAATTTAGTATGCCATTAAATTATTTGTTTCATTATGCACACGTATCGAGTGTGCCAATATTATTAGTGTAATATCAATAGTTAGATGTTCGGAGCCTTCGGCCCAATGGACATATACCACATCTTAGAAGCATGGGAAAGAGTGTAAGGATCATGATTCGAATCTTACAACAACAACAAAAATATTAATAGTTAGATGTATTAGAAATATTGAATGATTAAATCAATAACTGATGATGTTTGGAACAACTTAAAAACTGATTAGTGAACCTACCGTATATATTGAAAAATCAAATTTAAATAAATGGATAAATTTGGATATGTATGTGTGTGTGTTTGTGTGTGTGTGTGTGTGTATGAACGGCTCAGTGTGGTTTGTGAAAAAAATTTAGAATTGAACTAATTTTCTGGTGTGATTTTGGACTTACTTAGTGACAAAACATCACAGTTCAATAAGGTGCCGGCGGTTTTTAAAAAAACATGGTCAAAAAAACTTTTTCTCAAATAAATAAACAAATAAATCGGAAAATACAAACAAATGACAAGGTCATGTAGGAAGAATAAATTATATATGAATGTCATATATATAGTTGAAACTATACATGAATGTCATATCAAGGGAGTGAACTCAAAAATGGAAGTATGCTAAAGAGACATAAACCTTAATTCTCGTTCTTTATTTCTAGAAGGAAAAATTACATTTTTAGAAGTGTACAATGCATGAATTTTAATTTTAGAATATTAATTTGTTCCATTTTAATTTTAGGACACCAATTTGACATTTTTTAATCACATTAAAGATTTCTGACATGAATTGGCTTGAATTTGCTTCAATGACCAAAAATTGTCAATGTGTCGCGCAATTTGGTTAGAATTTGGCCATCAACATTGATATGGTACAAGAAAATAAAAACTTAGACAAGTTAAAGAAAAAACCCACATACTTATTATGTAAATAAAAATATAAAAAAATTCAAATATAAATTAATTAAAATAATTCTAAACCCCCCCCCCCCCCACCAAAACACACACACCCCAAGCCACACCCAAACCCACCCCAAATCTCTAAAATGCAAAAAACAAAAAAAAGATGAAAATCCACACATGTACACACAAAATTACCCTCTAAAATTCATTTGAATTCCCAAATTGAATACACAACTAGCTTACTTATGGTGTAAGGAACACAACAGTAAAGAAAAATTCGAGACAAAATCGTTGGAGGTTGCGCAACAGTCGCGTGTGGCTATTACTCATTAACCGGCCATTTCAACGCGCGGTGTTTATTTTTTCTTGAATTCTTTCACATACTCTTGTGCGATGATTGCACAATCTTCTGCCATTTTCGACGCACGATGGTTGCGCTGCCTCCGATTATATTTTCGAGAATTTTTTCACATAGTCTTGTTTTTCATCCCATGAGCAAGATATCCATATATTTAATGGGATGATTTGATTCCATTTTGGTAATGTAATTTTTTTTAAATGCATTTTGTCATTCACTTGTTTTGTTTTGCTTTTGAGAAAAGGGTTGGGGGTGGGTTGGGGAGGCTAGTAGGTTCGGGGATTGGGGGAGGGTTTTTTTTATTTTTCTTAAAATAGTTGGAAACTACATTTTTACCCTTAACTCATCTTATTTGGAATATCATTTCATTTTAATAGACACATAAACGCCACATAAGGTCTGACATGTAAAATATCCCCAATTATTCCTCCGGAGACATCATATTCAGGTTAATTATGTAGATTTCCGACTAAATTGCACACGTTGAGGCAAAAAATCTTCAATATGTCAAAAATTGTTAAATTGATTTCCTAAAATTGAAGTAGAACAAGTTAATATCCTAAGTCTAAATTGGGTGGAATATGCAGTTCTAAAAATGTAGTTTTTCCTTTATACAAGTTGCAAATATATTGTCTACATCTCATGCTTCAGTTAGTACTTCCATTCTAAATTTTATTATCCTCCTTTGTTTAAGTGAATGCAAATATATTGAGCCTGTATAATTTTTATTTTCGATATGTCTCATGTGTGCACCACACCAATTCTAATATATTATTATTGTTGGCGGTTAAATTTCACCGAATCAAAAATTGACAAGTGTAAATTAAAATATTAATTAAATTTTCTATTTACAATTTGGAATTTCCTAAATTTGATGTCAATATTAAATAGTTAATTTTAATTGATATTTTAATATTTATTTCACGGAAATGAAGTATCACCAAGTATCAAATGTGAGTTATTTCGGCCAATCAAATCAAATTGTGTAGCCCGAATGTCCAAATTAAATCAAGTGATGATAAGTGGCTAATTTAGGCATGTGAACCAATCAAAACTTGACACACAAATAGTATTTATCTCGTTAAAAATAATTTATATTAAAGAGATAAATATCGAAGAAGTCGGTAGCAATTTGAAGACCCTGCATAACGCCAATAAAATGTGGTCATTCAGACCTCAAAGGACCTTAAAAAGTCTTCCAGAACCAGAGAAGTTGAAAGGAGTTCCGGAATTCTCTCAAGTCAAGCTTAAGAAGATTCGTGAAGATCCAGGCGAAATTTCCAGTGTTCTTTGTGAAAAGTATCAAATTACAGTGCTCGATCTACAATCAAGGTGTTAAGCATGCGTGTTGGCATTTTTCTCAAATCAAATTCACTGTGATTAAGGCGACTTTCAATGTGTTCTTATCGAAAGTCATCAAAATAAAGCATTTGATCTACAATCAAGGTGTCAAACCAGTAAATCGACATTCTTTTCCAAATCAAGTTCACGGCATTCATCAAAATTCTGGGCGTTTGATTCGTAATCAAGCTAAGAAGCTTACGAATTGCATTATTCATGGCCAAGACCCAGTCAGAGAAAAGATTAAAGGAAATAGTCTTCTAAGAGATTATTTTTCACTAAATTATATTTTTTCTTCCTTAAGTTCAAATATTTGTCATATAGTTTTTTTATCTTGTAATTTGTATTTGTAAACTCAAAATTTTATGTAAACAATTACATATTTTTATCTATTATACAAAGTGTGAGGCAGTGTAGTAACTGCTTTAATGTTTTTGGTATCATTAGTGTCTCGTAGTTTCTCCCGTCTCTCATATCCTTCCTTTTCCTCTCTCATTTTCTCAATAATTGCAAGTTTTTTTTTTTTTTTTACTTTTATCTTTGTAATCTTGCATCTCTCTCATTCTCCGTCATCTATGATCTTTTTAAAGTATTCTTCATATCTCCTCTATTCACCATTTTTAACTTTTTATTTCTTATTTAATTTTTTTATCATATATTTTAATTTAATTTTCTATAATAAATTTAATAAAAATATAAAATAATTAACACATATATTGATAAATAAAATTTAATAAATATTTATAATTTTATAATATTAAAATTCAAACGTATAATTAAATTATATTTTATTTGTATTTTACATGCACATGAACTATACCAGTGCAAATATAATTTGATCGTGTCCCACACTCCTTTTAAAACAAACCATTACCTAAATAGTCGACAACCAAACCGCCACAAAAATGCAACTAAGGTACGGTTTGAAAATAAAAATGAGAATTAGTTAAAAATTGATAGTAAAAGTATGGAGTGTTTGAAAATAAAAGTAAAAAGCAATCAAAAATTGGTAAGTAACAGTTCAAAAAGTTCAATTTATTTACGAAAATACCAAGAAACACTTTTAAACTGCTAGAAGCAGCTTCCTCCCAACTTATCAGTTTTTTTTTCAACTTAATTTAAGCAAAAGTTACAAAATCAAATATTTAAAGTAATTTTTTTAAAGTTAAAAACAACAGAGTACTTTTTATTAGTTGTTGTAAACACCCCCTAAGATATTGAAATAATTTTTAAAATATTCTATTTTAATAAAACTATTTTCAAAATACCCTTCTTTATAAAAGCTTTTCAATTTTACCCCTTTTGATTAGTAACTCAAATTTTATATTATTATAAAGTTTATGATAATTGCTTTATTGTCCATAACTTTTTAGAGTTTTTCTCCATTTTCCAAAGTTCTTGAATGTATATGTCCAATTGGTCTAGATCTTCAACATATTTATCAAAAATTTCTTTATGAATACTTTTATTGAGTAAATCTAAAACATTTCTAGGGCAATAGTTATTCGTAATTCTTCAAGTATATGTGGCAATAGTTATTCATAATTCTTCAAGTAAAATTTCTAGGGCTTTTAAAATTGTTATCTTTTGTTTGTAATTTCTTTTTCTTTTAAATAAATTCTTTATTAAATAGAAATTTGTACCCATTTTATGATTACTTAACTTCAAACATAAAATATGCTGGTAAACAAATGATTAACATTGAAGCACTCTAAAACCATATTTTCATAAATCAAGAAAGGAAATCTTAATATCTAAATCGTTTAAAAATATATTACCTCCTTTTTAGTCGAAAATCTTTAATCCTTCTAGGACTCATCTTCTTCACCTTGACAAGCCTACTGGTCCTTGCCAAAACGCCCTTCTGGCTTTATAGGACATACATTTCCAATGGCTGTTGTCTTGAACAGTGCTTCACTACGGCCTTTTAGGAGTTTGAGACTTTGAAGAATAAGTAGAGATATAAATTTAAAAGATTCTTATATTAAGAATTTCAGACGCTTGAATCTATGAAAACAAATTGGTTTTATTTCCTTCAAAAGGAGATTTATACAAGCATTTTATAGAAAAGATACAAGAATTTTATCTAACACTGTTTTTTCTGAGTTTTTCTCTAATTCTTTTTTTTCGATTTTCTGATGGTTGATTTTTTCGATGCCCTAGAAATGAAAATCTAAGCACCATTTATAGGGTTATAAAACTAACTATTCGGACTTCAAAGTTTTATTTCGCATCCGATGTCACTTTCTTTATGAGCTGGAAACATGTCTTCTTTATCTTCACGAGAAAAAAGTTGTCTGCCACAATTCTTTAGTGGGTAATGACGTCATGGCTTCCGTCACTCCTTGATATGACGTAAGCGCTTACATCTTGATACATCACAACATCCAATAATTCTGCATACCTTCTTTCTAGTGTCAGCTGTGCAAAAGAGTTGATGAGTTATGAATTTATTTATGAATTCCTTTAATAATGGAAATTTTATTTGTCCTCATTTCTTTAGCAAAATCCAATTGTCAACTTGCATGAGAGTCTCATACTGTCGCTCTCACAACTGCTCAGCAATTGAAGAAAATCACCTTTATTCTAAGAGCACGTCTTTTAGTAATCCAAGATTTAGTGAACTTGAAAGACTGAAAATTCTTTATTCCGGTCTCGATCTTTAGATTAGTAGTAATCACATCCATAGTAATCATATGTTGTACCTCATGCCAGATGTGTCTCTTAGGTTCTGGAGATATAAAGTAGAACTTGAGAACAACCTTTCTTCCTTTAGAGACTTTGCTGACTTGTGATTTAAAAAGGTCATCAAATTTGAAAATCTCTTGGCAATCTGGATTTACATAGATCAAATCGAGATAACCATAGTTAGCTAGTTGGAAGACTTTATATGGATCTGGTCCAAATATGGTTGTAATCCTTGGATAGATACTGCTCTCTTTAGAATAAATGGAGATCTTGTATTCTTCCATTGATAGGCTTCTTGAAAAACTTCTTTGTATTCTTTTTCCCATTTATTTGTGGAAATCAGTTCTTTTTCAAAGCTCTTTTTATCAGACCTTTTAATATTTTTGGATTTAGCAATTTTTACTTCAATAACCTCTGATTCTTGTTGAGATTTTGAAGTCTTACCTTTATTTTTCATGAAGTCAAAGAATTCTTTATCAGAAATAAGCTTTTTATTTTGAACTCCAGAGGACTCAGCCTTTTCCTTTCCTTGATCATTCACTTTTTTATCATCACTCATTTTTTCTTTACTTTTATTTTTTATTTCGAATAAATTATTTAGCCTTTCTTGGATCTATAAAGATCTAGTCAGACCTTCTTGAGTAACATCTATCATTATTTTTAAATTGGAGTCGACCAATTCTTTACGAGCATTGCTTACATCAACCATGTCTTGGCAAACCACGACAAGATCAGCAATCTCATTCTTTATCTCATTTTCTTCTTTATCAAGGTCCATCTTCTTTATGATTTATACTTGCAAAATAAGATGATCTAAATCATCAACACAATTTTTGAAAAATTGTCAACCATCAACGGATTTGAAAAATCTTTACCCCCGACTGTTAGACAATGGACTAGCTGTATGTATAGTGCATACAATAGCTCTATATGCATTTAGAGGGAAATGCATACCCATCTCATCCATTTTAGAGTTGGAGAACTCATTATTTTCCAAATTCGGTGTTTCTAAATATAAATTTGGCTAGGAAAATTTCTGAACCTTTTATGTACTCTATTTTGAAGCTATAAAAGGATAGAAAAACTTGCCATCTATGAAGTCTTCTGTATTGGGGTGTATTTGGTAGTTTATTGAAGACTAAAGATTGTACTTGGGTATTATCAGTTTAGACTTTAAAAGGTTTTTGATAGAGGAAGAGAGAGAATTTCTAGATTCCTTTATGATGGCTAGAATTTCTTTTTCATGAGTTATATAACTGACCTCAGCTTGACCGAATATACCACTTGTATATCTGCATATCTCATTGAGATCGGTTTTAAGAAGTGCAGCCCAATAAAAATCTGAAGCATCTGTTTGTATTATCAATGTATCTTTTTCATGAGGAAGTTTTAATTCAGGCAACGTTTTACATTCTTCTTTTAAGTTCTTTACAATCTCTGTATGTTGCTCATTCCAACCTCTAGTATTATTTTTTCGAAGCAATTTTTGCATTTCATGCTTCTTTTAGCAAGATTTATAATAAATCCCTCGAACATAATTTAAACAACCAAGGAACTTTTCAATTTGATTCCTATTTTTAAGTTTATCAGAAAATTCACAAATTTTTCTTGTTATATAGGGTTGAAGTGTTATTTATTCTTTGTTTATTTTTAACCCTAAGAATTCTATTTCTTCTTTACAAATAATAGCTTTTCTTTCGGATAAAACAACTCCGTTATCTTTACATGCTTTAGTGAATTGGAATAGATGAGATTTATGTTCTTCTAGTGTATTAGAAGCAATTGAAACGTTGTCTACATAAACGACCAAAAAGTCTTTATATTTATTAAATATTTATCCCCATTCTAGGTTTTCTACGTTTTTTCTCAGCTTCATTTTCTACCATAAAAGCTGAACTACTAAAAAGACTATTACTTCTTCTAATTAAAGGTGGATTTTTATTTAATAATTTGTCCATTTATTTTTCAAATTCTTTTCCATCTTTTTCTATATATAGAATAGGTCTTTCTTTTATAATTATATTTTTTGTTAATTCTATGTTCGCTCTTAAATCAGACTCCTTATAAAAAGTTAGAGGGTGATTATTGTAGTTTTCTCTTATTTGTTTTATTACATCTTCAAGAGATATTCTTTTTATTGTTATATTATTTATTTTTATTCGAATTTTAGCACATGGTCCACCAAGCTTCGCTGGCGGAACTCTAAATGGTTCATGTAGTCGTGGTAATTTTAGATAATTATTACATTTTGTTTTTAAGATTACAGAGTATATATTCTGTGTATAAAACTGAAATTGTTGTAGGAAATCATTCCCTAACAATATATCAGTCTCTAGAGAGTTTTATTCATAAATAGTATTTATTGTAACAATTTTACTTCCAAGTATAACATTTATATTCTCAGCCTTTTTATTAATGTTTTTGGTTTAACCCGTAAAACCTTTTATTTCTATATTTCCATTCTCTTGCCATTTATTATAGAGAAATGATTTAAACAGAGTTATTTCTGATCCATTATCTATTAAAGCACAAGTTGTTATATCTGTATCTTGTACTGTTATTTATACAAAGACACTTAAAGGAAAATTAATTCCTTCATATTTTTTACAAAAGATCTTTATGTTTCCAATTTGAAGTGTGACACCTTGTTTCTCTATTTTATAATAATCACACTAATTTAAGAAACTATTGCCCAAGATTTTATCATAATAGTCTCCAGCCATATCACTATCTATATAGCAATTTACAATTATTCTTAATTCATCAAAGATTATTGAAACTTGAACATCTTGATCACAAGTTATTAACTTACCCTCAAAGTTTCTATATTGAAATATAGTAGAGGCAATTTTTGCAATATGATTGCCACTAGCACCAATATCTATTAATGTTTTTGGTCCTAAAATATATTCTTAACCATTACAATATTTTCCTTCTATTATCATTGTATTAGTTATATTTTGTTTAGTAAATTCTACATTAGTAAGAGTTGTCTTACTAAAACTTCTTCTTGATATAGAATTTTCTCCAAAATCTATTTGTGGAGTTAAACCACTACTAGATCCATATTCTAGTATAAGTTTTCTTTCTATTTTAACTTCGTAGTCTTTTATTTCTTCAATTTCCTCTATCATTGGTAACTTTATAGAAGTAAAATCACGACATTTGTCATCAATTTCTATATAAGGTTTATCTTGATATATTTTACCAAAATTACTATTTGAGAAAGCATATATTGCTCTATAGTAAAAGGTAAAATCTTGACTTTTATCCATAAGTTTTATATCTTTTAAAATTTGAAAATGTAAACTTAAGGTATTATTTATGTTTTGACCATTTATATCAATACTATATTTAGGATAACAGTCAAAACGAAATGTGAGTATATTAAATTTTTTTCAACTGTCCATAAATGACTATTTTTAGCATCTTTAAGCCTTTGGTTTTATAGTGATATAACCATAGGGCTATCTATACCATCTTTAAACAAGGCTTTAATCTAATTTATCTTTTATCTTTTATAGCTTGATTTATTGAGGATTTTGTAAGAAAATTTAATCTAATTTGCCTTTTTGTATGTTCTACATTAATTGATCTTTCTATTGCATGATAATCATATATATTTATTTTTTCTCTTTTTATTAAATTACTAAAGGCTTTCAAAATACCTTTTGTAGGATTAGTAGCATCTAGTTTTAATCCTTTTATTTTTTCTAAAGTTTCTTGATTATAGGTTATTCTTTGAGCATAACCTTCTGAACCTTCATAAACCTCTATTTTTGTATTTGGTTCATTAGCTTCTATTATTTCAATATTCATATTCTGAATTACTGGAATTTTCTTCTTCTTCTATGTATATTTCTTTATCAAAGTAATTTTCTATATCTGAAACCTCAGACAATTCATCTTGAATTTCTATAAATTTAGCTTCCATACTCTAAATCTTTTTAGGTTTTTTACATTCAGGTGATTTATGTCCTATTTCTCCACAATTCCAACACTAACATTGTGAAGGATTTTTATTTCTTTTATTGTTAGGTTTTCTTTTAAAATATTTTCGTTTTGGTTTTATATTTTTCTTTTGAAAATTATTATATTTTTTATATTTCTTTTTATGAAACCTTCTTTTCTTTTTATTAATTCTTTCTTTATTATATCCCCACTGACTGGGAACCTTGAATTAGTTACAATATAAAGGTGAAAATTTTTTAGTTCTTCTATATAAATCTTGAGATTTACATAATTTTCTTCCTTTCACTTGTTCATTATATATTTATTCCAAGGAGATGGTAGTGTTAAGAAGTACATATTAAGATATATATATACTTTGATCTTCATTACTATAATATTGTGTGTAATAATATTCTTTAAATTCACATGTATATCTTCTAAGGTTTTTCATACTGCAAATTAATTCTAAGGTTTATTAAATTAGTTCTAGCTTCTTCTTTTTCTTTATAATTTTCTTTATTAGGTTCTAATTGTCAGTTTTCCCCCAGAAATTCACTTGAGAGATAAGCAACCAAAACTTCAATTTCTTTATCTGTACTATCTATTAATTTAGTTTGTACATTTCTTTTTATTAAAGCTCTAGTGTTTTCAGTTAAACCTTGCCACCAATTAAAAACAATATCATCAAAGGTAGCAATTAAATAATCTATTTGTCTATTTGATGTCAAAGTATTATCAGCGTTATATAAAAATAAAACTTTCATGGTATTTGCCCATGAAATTAAAGCTTTTTTAGTATCGTCCTTACAGTCTAAATTTAATTTAGAACCTCCATGATTTATAGGTTCACTATAATTATTATCAGGAGTGAATTTATCTAATTGTTTTTGATATTTATCTTTCTTTATATGATCATAATAGTGTCTTTTATATTTAGGAATAGACAACATATCATATTCTTTGCCATCCATATTTTCTAGTTTTATGGTACCACTTAGGCCTTCAGTTGTATTATTGATGTTTACCAACACTTCGTATTCTTCTATTTCGGAGAGATCTATTTTTTCAAATTGATCTATTAATTCATTAATAACATTCATCTTTATCTGTTTCAGAATCTTGATCTTTAGGTTGATTAGAAGATGAAGCTATATCTTTCCCTTTATCTTCTTTTTTAAGAGCTTCTTCTTCAGCAATAATTCTAGGTAATTCAACATTAATCATATTTGCATCAAAGGTAATTGGATTTACAGCTTCTCTAAAAGTTTTTAAGGGTTTATTTATTGTTTCTCTTTCTTTTATTTTTTTGTCGAATTTATTTTTCTTCAGACATGTATCTTTTATTAAGTCTTCAATATTTGAATTACAAATCTTTAAGATTTGAACCTCAAATTTTAATTCTTTAAGTTCTTGAGTTAGAACAAATAGTAGTTCAAATATTTTATTCACCCTATTAGTTAATTCTTCAATATTTTTATTTATTTTATCCATTTGTATTTCTTATATCTGTCCCAATGTATTTGAGCATTTTGTTGGGTATCTTTTATTTTTTATTTACAACTTTGTATTTTTGCTTTATTATCTTCTGTTTTAATATGTTCATATTCTCTATAATATTCATCGAGAATTATATTTAAACTTAAAAGTAATTTAATACATTATATCCATCTTTTAAGATGTTTACTAGTCTTCATGCTTGACTTAGTATTTCAAGAACCTCATTTATTTGTTTTATTTTTTTTATACAGATATTGAATTCTAAAAGAATTTATTCTATGATAAATTGAATTCATTGATAATATATAATTCAGTTCTTTTTGATATTTATTTAATTCCACTCGAAGTCTATACTGGGTATGGCTAGGCATTATAGAGTAGAATCATTACAACTCTAATATGTTTGCAAGTCTCTAACTTTCTATTCAAACGTTTCTTTATCTTAGTATTGAGTCTATCTATACAAATCTCATCTATATTTTTCTCTAGCTTTTTATATCTCTTGTATTTCTTATCTATATACTTAAATCCTTCAATATATGCAAACAGTCGACTCTTCATGGTGAAGGTAACTGTCAATTAATTTCATCACAAGAAAAATCACAAGATAAGCAATCAAAATTTTAATTTCATTATTAAAATCTTTATAATAAAAATTATCTAAATAATGAAATAATTTATAGGTTATTAAAAAGTTTATTATTGAAATTTTTATTAAATCTAAATATATCGTATTTTTATATGAATCTTATGGCTCTGATACCAATTAGATATGGGGTTTTACTTTATTTACTTTATTAAATTCAAAAACTTTATTAAATACTATTAAAACTTTACGACTTAAAGACAATATATTTTAGGAGATAAGATTAATGCTTTAAAAATAATTTGGAAAAATACTAACATTATGATAAAATTTTATTGACTTAAAATGATCAAAAACATTTATGAGGGGTTTTTGTGAAATAAACATTAAAATGTGGGGTTTTAAAGAAAACACACTGGCCCATATAAACAGTGTGGCTCGAGGTTTGAAAAGACAATTAAGATCATTTCATAAAATTCTTTTAAAAGTGAATTATTTTTAAAATTTTAAATACAAAATGGTATAGAATAAAAGTATTCTCCTAAGATATTCGTATACACGCCCTTAGAATTTTATAAACTTGAAGATACCAAACAGATAAACTCGCTATTAAAAATGAAATAAACATTGTTGCCACCAGTAACGCAAAAATCAGTTTGACTCTTCATCCTTCGACGGCTCCATCCGCATAAAGTCACTTAGCTCACCTTTTCCACTCTTCCTCCTCTCTCGCTGTCTCTCTCTCTCTCCTGGGTTTCTTTGATCCAGAACACCAGCTATCAATCTGTAAGATCTCCTAAATTTCTTTATCTGCTCAAATGAAATTGTTTAATTGCGTTTCCTCTTGATCTTTTTCCCATTTTTCTGTTTTTTAAATTTCAGTAGCAGTCTTCAATCGTCAAGGTTTGTTCCAGTCTGAACTCACCTTGGTGATACACTACTCACATCTATTGTGTCTATATTTTTGAGTTAATTTCTTTGCTTGCGCATTTCTTTATATATATATATATATATGTATATGTATTCAATGGTTGTATTCATTGATCCAGTCTCTGTAATTTACTTATTCCTGTGACCGGCAGAAAAAAGTGTAGCTGAGAAAAGTTTTTGGAGAGAATATAGTATTAATTCCACTGTCTAAGTAGAGGATGCATAGTCTTGTTTAGGTTATTGTTTTCTTTTTTGTATGCGTTTCTATTAAATTTCTATTGTTTACGATCGCAATAACTTGGGCAGTTGTTTTGCAGGAAACGAAGGGGTTAAGTTGAAGTAGCGGAATATATATATAGAGGAAAATCGAGTCATAGATTGTTGTAGAGAATGGCGTGTAAGGGGTTTTGGGAGTGCCTGTTGAAGCTTTTGAACTTCTTGTTAATTCTTGTGGGTTTGGCGATGATTGGCTATGGGATATACCTCTTTGTGGAGTATAAGAATGCTGCTCCCACAGATGATGATGCCCCCCTTGCCCCTCCAGGTGTGGAGTTTGTACAGCTAGGTCGTCCCATGCTGTTAGCCGTATCTTTGGGTGATAGCATTTTTGACAAACTGCCCAAGGCATGGTATGAGAACAAAAAGCTCATCTCTACTTTGTTTTTCGTGTTTCATGCGGAAAAGGAATAACGTAGTTTCACTTGTGAATTCAAATGCATTGAATGAGTTTCTCGAGTACGGGAGTTCTGTGATTGCAGCATCTATTTAGCCTTCTGAGGAAGGTTGTGCTGGAGTACCTGTAATTTTTGGGACACTGTATTTCAGAAAGTGGGAAGCTTAACAGGGGCTCAGTCAAGTGTCAACTTGATGCTTCTTATTGTTTAGCTTGACTGTTCATTTTCTGCAAATTGACTTATTGTCTACAGCCGTAATAGAGCAGTTCCTCAACATAAATTGCAGTCAGCAAGATATGAGATGATTTTTTCTTGGTTCATGTGGATTTTACATTTTATCTTGTTCGATTTCCAAATTATCTTTTTAAAACTGTTTCAAAGTTGTTACAACTGATTATTTTTCTGCACGAATTCTATTCATGACTCTTTTCATGCATGGCTGTACTTAGTGGAACAGTTACCTCTGTTGTTGGATGAGTTGCTTCTTGTTGATTGATCTCTTGCATCTTTCCAGTGATTTGCATTGGAGATATCATTGTTTCATAGATTAGGGCCGACTGCTTGCTTGATTTTAAATCATTTTTCAACTTGTTGTATGATTGGTTTGGATCTTGCTTTTCAATAAGAAAAGCTCTCGAGATAATATTTTCATTGGTTTGGTGTTAAAAGGTAAATTTGTACAGACTCAACTCTGGTGTTCTCATGTATCCAAATATTGCATTTCAACTGTTGCTTGATGTTCAATTAAGTATAAACAATCCCAAAAGAATAATCCTTATTCTTTTTTCAAGGAAGTTTTTAGTTGATGAAATTAGTAAATACATTAACTAGTTTTCTCACTTTCCATTTCGCATCTGAAATCCCAGAATATGATTTGATTCAATTCAAGTAATTATCAATTATACTGTCTTATGCTATGTAGTTGATTGTCTGTATTTGATGTATTTTCTAGTTTTTGCCATGCTAATACTTAGTTATCAGTTAGAACTATAAAGACAAACCTTTTCTTCTTCTACTTTTGATGTTTTGGATGTAATTGGTTTTTTCTCTGAGGGAGAAGGATTCTAGTTTCCACCTCCTCCTGGGTCCATTCAAACAGCTATAGTGGACATGCATTCTTGTGAACCAGCTGTGTGAGGTAGTGCAAGCAGGAGTGATTATTAGCTCTGACAGTGCTTTGATTTGTGTCATAGTGTGTAAAAAGCCACATGCCATCACTTATAATGATTCAAATCATAAGTATGTCTGTACCTTTATAACTGCTTTTTTGTTGATCGGATTGAAAGCCATTTGGCTAATTTAGTCTTCTGTAGTCTGATGGCGTTCTCTACAGGGAATGTTGAAGTTGCATATACATCTGTCTCTAAGTTAACATTTGTAGCCAGGAATCATTATGCTAACTTCACTTGCATTAATTGCAGGTTTATTTATCTTTTCATTGGCATTGGTGTGGTTGTTCTTTTCATTGCTTGTTGTGGTTGTATTGCAACGAGTACACGCAATGGGTGCTGCCTGACTTGTGTATCCTTCCAATCGATTTAGTTCTGAACTAAATCCCACACTGTAATTTATCTTTTTATTATTAATATGATTGGTTACTTGAACTGTTTATAGCATGTTAGTGTTGAAGGCTCGTGTTGAAAAATGTTTGTAGCTACTATTCTAAAGCTTTTGCATTAGTTGGCTAAAAGGTTGTCAAACTCTTAATAACAGTCGTTTGATATGTCACTGGAGCTTCTGGCTTGTGTAGGTCAATGTAAGCAGACTGTAATTTTATCTCTGTGGAATAAAATATCATTAAGGATATGTTAATTTCTTGGAATTGATTAATCTTATTCAACTCACTGGCATAATTGTATGACTGTTTGAGTTATATAACTCTTTAAAACTGGGGACATGTTGCTTTATCTCTTTTTCATGAATTGGAGTCCTTTATATAATTAAAGTTTTCAGTACTCGTGCTCTTGTTGATATTGGTAGAGCTCGGATCGGCTGCTTTCATGTTCTTTGACAAAAGCTGGAGAGAGGTTAGTTTGACAAACTAACTACATTAGCTGTTTTTGTTTTTAAAGCTATAATTTGTATATCTGATAGCATGCAAAATGAACAGGAAATTCCAAGTGACAAAACTGGTAATTTTGATATGATATACCGATTTCTGGAGGGGCACTGGAATATTATCAAGTGGGTTGCTCTTGGTGTTGTTATACTTGAGGTAAGGCTACTGGAGATGTTTCTCATAACCATATGCTCATATGTGAATCAGAATGCTTATATGCATAGAAAACATCCTTGAAATTAATTATTTTTTTTAAAAAGCTAATTGTGTCAGTGCCGGGCACCAGAGCACCAACTTGATAAGATTTTAGCTATCAATACATAAGTATATCAATTAAGAATTTGATTTTCACTTTGAAGAAAAATTGCCTTCTTAAGACCAATTTACAATTATGTGACCAGACAAGGGTGAGGTTATGCACATTCAACTTCAGGGCCATTTTAGATACCAATCAAATGACACCTATACCTTCTTATTGTGTTGTCATGCACCTACAGAAAATATTGCTTTGCTTAATGTAGTCTTTACCTGCTGAATTGTGGAATTTTGATCCTTGTGTCCGGATTGGGAAGCTGTCCTTAATTAGTCAACTTACAGATCGGATGTCAAATTTAGTATATATAAGTTGGTCAATTGGTTTTTTCTGGTTTAATTAACTAATATGGAATTGCAGGCTATTGTATTTCTGTTAGCACTTGTTGTAAGGGCTGCAAATACAACAAGAGACTATGATAGTGATGAAGAATATATAGGTGTCCCCAGGCAACAGGTCCGGCAGCCATTGATAAATAGGTCAACTGCTGCGGCTACGGGCGTCCCTGTTTCTGGCACCCTCGATCAGCGTCCAAGTAGGAACGATGCTTGGAGTGCACGCATGAGGGAAAAGGTTTGAGACATCTCACTCACTGTTGGCCTTGTCTAGAACATATTTTTGCCTTGAGACATACTATTTTCTTAATTTTAAAGTTTAATATATTGAATGATTTTTGCACTAGTTATCAGGTCATGCAGGATGTAATAGGTACAAGCGATAATACTTAGAATGCAGCTAATTCGATTAAAGAGATAATTCAAAAGCCTTTTAGAACTATTCACAAGAATAACAATCTTGCTTCCTGTTTTATTGTGATTTGTTTGAGTGGGTCTCACCATACATCAGATCAAAGTGTATAGTTACATTTGGCAGTTATGCTTGTTTAAGATTTTGTGCGGCAAAGTCTATGTTTCTGTGAAAAGTAAAAATATCATATGCAATGTGTAATGGTTTCTAAGACATTGTAGGCTATTTGGCAAAATATCTAGGAGAAGAGCTTATAACCTGAAAATATAAGATGTTTAGAAGTTCTATGCTTTTATGAACCGAATTGAGGAGATTCCCACATCTCATTTAAGATCTTTATACTCCCTCAGTTTTACTACGTAGATGACAATTTTATCCTCAATACTGAATGCGTAGGATAAGGATGAGACTGATAAAATAATCTGTGTGCCTTTCTCAATTGAAAAAGTATATGGGGACTGCTCATCTGTCAGAAAATTCTGGTTTATCTACTGCTATGGCTGTGTGTGGTATTAAAAATGTCAGGTGTAGGCTTCTTTCTGGATTGAAGTTTGTCTACCATGTTACCATCATGCAAGAAACACATGCTATAAAGAAAACAAAATAATATATATATATATATATATATATATTGCTACTTAGGACAAGATTATTCTATTTCAATGGTGAACACGTTAGTGCAGATGATGCTACTTTAATGCAATGCTTGCGCTCCCTGCATCTCATTTTTATGGCTCCGTTTTAACTGTGAAAGCCGTTTTAGATGAAAATTTAAATTTATTAGCTGTCCATTTTAGTTTTGAAATGAAATACGATGGCTAGAGCTCTCTTCTCACTTAAACCATACTTGCATAAGATTTCTGCCTAGGCACCCAGTGCAGCAAGGTGCAGGCATCACAACTCTCTTGAGATCTACTCTCATCTTCCGATTCACCAGGGGCTTTTTTCTAAAGGCAAAAGGGGCACGTGTGATTGAAAAAAAAAAAAAAAAAAAACTAATCTCCACTTATTTGGTAAATGAAAACATTACTTAGGAAACTAAATTTCTCCAAAACAATACCTTGTTTTAGTTGTCCAAGATTTCTGAAACTAAATAAGCCTGCAGACCTCCCACAACACTTCCTCCAAGAGCTTTGCTTTCTTTCACCTTGCCTGAATTAATTTCTGAGGGATCCCATAATTTGGTAATTTGAGCATGCTACTGGTTAGCAAACAATAATTTTTGGCATCTCCATTTAGAAGCCTTCCAAGTCGAATCACATTCTTTAAATTTTAAGAACTTTGTCAGCAATTGTCCATTTTCGCACTGTCTAATGCATGCGCTGTACGTTTTCGTAATTGACTCCTTTCCATTCTAAAACCAAAGAGTCTTAGGTGAACAGTCTTTACAGGCTGCCCGTGTTCTAGTCCATATATAATCTCGTAAGTTGAGAACTTCTAGTGCTATTAACAACATTATGTTTTGCAATTTTAGCATGGGTGTATTTCTCAAATATGTGAGTCCTAGCATCTTGTTAGCTTATAAGAGAAATAACAAGAAATCCTGCTAATGCAGTTAACAAGCGTGTCCCATTCTAGCTGCTGCTGCTGTTGGTTGCAGCAGGTTCCTTTTTATCTTCTATTTCAACTAGAAAGCTTTTGATATGGTGGGCTGGAATCACGTGTTTATGTTAATTTTGTCTTTTTGCAATATCAGGACATTTTAGGTGTTTGCTTGATATCATAGCTCAATTGGTCTTTTACTAGCCACTGGCTGGCTATTTCACCTTTAGTAAATATGACAATATGAGCTCTCTTGTTCATGCAATCCTAGAATCCATGCAGAACCAGAAGCGTTGCTTGTTCTATTTCCAGACTTGAAAAGGAAAAAGAAAAATTGTAGAAAAAAAGCAGAGGAAGAGCGAAAAGAGGGAGTCAACGTCACCCCAAAGCCCCTCAATAGTTAATAACTTAATATTTTGGTGTGTAGAACAAATAATGCGAGTGTGAGGAGGAATGATTTGCCATTTCCATGAAGTGCTTTATTTAAATTGATGCTGTTTGACAGCTTAATGAATTACGTTAATCCAATTCTTCACCTGGATTGGACTCAGGACCATTCCAACTTAAGTGGGCTCTCAAATTGGACAGTATTATGATCTGGTTGTATTATTTTGTTCTCTTTTAGTGATTTAATAATTTTTCCTGAAATAATAAGTGAGTAATTTTCTGTGTTTTTAGTTTTGAATGAAGTTAGTAAACTGTGAGGTTATTACTTCCTTGCCACTATATCAGCTATAACTCTCATGCTTTGGAGCTCATTCTTAAATGTGCCCCTTTATCCACCAGTTTTTTGGCTGTGGAATAATCCATTAATCTTAATAATTCATCATGTGTTACTCAGATAACTACTCTTTTATTATTGCTGCAATGATTAATCTTTTGATTTTACGGATTCTACTGCTGATATTATTCTTTTGTAACAGTATGGGCTGGATACCTCGGAATTCACATACAACCCATCTGATTCCAACCGGTACCAACAAGCTGCAACACAACCGTCAGAGGAGAGAAATCGCTGCATCATAATGTGATGGTCACTTGGGTTCTGAACAAAGTTGTAATTGTGTTTTTGGATCTGCTTGTAATTGACTGATGTGAGTCTTTGTATCTTAAGATGGTTATTAGTTGTACATTCTCTGGACAAAAATTGTTCTTCAGGATTGCCGTGTGATTTATCCTATCTCCTTGATTTGAAGCATTGAGTGTACATCCCAATATTGTTTTCTTTTTAAGCTATTATCCTTACGGGTGCTATATAAGATTTAAGTTCTTTTTTGTGGGTGAAATAGAGATCTCTGTTAATTTGGTGATTCGGTCAGGGAACACATAAGAATTATGGCATTTTTAGACTTGTCCAAGTCTTGGTGGTGGGCTTCTGAGGTAAACCTCGATTTCAAACAACTTTGATAGTAGGAAATGTGATTGAGATGTAGACATAGCAACCTTGGTATACATGAATTCTGCAAACCCCTACAATTCCATGTTATGCACTGCATCATCTATCAAGTTGAAGAAGCAAACATTCGGAACATGGCCTCACCTCGCCTCCGATTATACCCTCCAGCTCTTTTCTGTCCGCAAATCCCTTTGCAACATTGATAAAATCTGCCATCAATTCGCAATCCATTACAAACAACTCCACAAAGAAGTGGCATGATTCTGTAAGCCCTCCTCTACTATCATCAGTCTCCATTCTTCCATCCGTGGCCTTGGAGATTAATTTTTCACTTTCATAAGCATAATGAAGAAGCATTAGAAATGCCAAATGTGGCCTCATTTTTCTCGAACTTTGAATCAATTTGTGAGCCCGTGTAGAGAAGCCGAGAAGGTACCCATTGTGTTACCCTCTCCTTTCTCAAAAGTGGTAAATTGTAACCAGATAGTGTGTGATTTAGGTCCAACTATTCGCCCTCGCGAACCCATTCTGCGATTCTAGGGTCACTGTCTTCTTTTGCATCAACAACCTCATATGCCCCCATTTCACTTTGAATGTAGCAGTTCTCCTTCCTTTAGGAGCCATGTAGAGGAATGGTGGAAATAAAAGCAAATCAAGATTGTTCTGCTATTGCCTAGTGCAGGTTTTTCCAATTTATATGTGTTATACGCACTCCATTTCAACACCAGATCACGAAAGTAAAGATAGATGCATGCTTAAATGAAGGGAAGCAAGTGAATAAGCCAATGGAATAGCACCACTACATAAGGTATTTGCATTAAATTTTGAAACAAATTAGGATAAGTCCCAACTATCTGAGTGCATCCATATTTGTTATGTATTGATGCTATTAATGTGGTTAACACAATCAATGCCGATTGCTGCAATCTTAAGTTGAGTTGAAATAGAATTCCTAAATGGAATAGGACTCTTACCACTTCAGGATGCCTATAAAGAAGAGGCTTCTCCAATGGCATTAAGCACACAATTCCATAAAATTCATTCTCCATACACTCTCTCTAGTTTCTCTATTCTCTAGAAAATATATTCTCTCTTACGTTCTTTCTTGGAATATTATCATTAGTTATCCAAGGGTATAAGATGTGTAATATGTGTGGGCACTCTAGTAGTAATCCACCAAAGCAAGTGATGTACTCGTTATTCAATTAATGGATGACTAGTTGATGATTTCGAGTCAGGAGTGTGTTGATTGACGATTTGCATATCTTGTACACTTAACCCAAGCCATGTTGTTTATTTTATTTATGTGCGATAAGTTCCAACATATATCAAAGCCCTTATGGTTCGTATTCGCCTGATAATTAACTGAATCACATAATATTTTGTTTATGCTCAAAATTCACGATTCTTGAAAGCATTGAATTTAGCATGAAATTTCCATTGTGTAATGATATGACTGTAAAAATAGTATGGCTAAAGTTTGGTGAAGAACGGATGAGCTGTTTGTGAGAATTTTTTATTCTAAGTTTAAAATTCATTTTTTTTATAAAAAAAATGGAATCAGGATTATTTTGAGTTTTTATGTGATTTTTATGCCATCTTTTTGTGCATAAAAGAGCCTCAAAACGATGTGTTATACACTAAAAATGAATTTGAAACGAAAGAGATGAATTTTTTAAGTTTTGGCCTGAAAACTAGCTTTTCAGCGAAAATTCAATCTTTTGTTTAGTAGAGAATTATTTTATTTTCTAGTTGTTAATGAATGATTTTGCTACCATATTGTAGATCTTGAAAAGATGATCAAAATGGTATATTATGCATTAAAAACATATTATAAATGAATTATTTATTTTTTTTTGAAATCGAGTTCAAAAATTAATTAGCCCACATAGAGCACTTTATATGACAACCCATTTAAAGAAACACACAAAAAAAAAATGCAGATTTCATTGGTCAAGCCGCATATACGCTAGCGCCAGGGGGTTGTCAAATTCGAGCACTCAAAATGGCACATGCGCAATAAAGACTCATTTATGCACCACCGAAGATTCAAACCGACGTGTGTGCCTGTACAAAAGCACTGCCCAACCTCTGGGTTGCTAGGTTGTTTTCATGTCTATGCTTGTTGGAAAATGAAATTGTTTTTCTTTTACCCATTTATTTAAAAAGATGTGAGAATTGGTAGATGGATCGGCCTAATTCGGACAATTCATATATTTTATTTCGGCCGAGATGTATTATATGTGCTTCTAAATTTTTTCGGTAATTCTTTTACCATGTATATTTGTTGTTAAAGGTGTTTTTGACTCTGCTATTATATTGCATTTTCTTTTGAAATATTAAGTGCAATTGTAGCACCCCGACTCGGAACAGCTAACCCCGAGCTGGTGGCTAAACGAATTGAACCAAAATATGTCATAATAAACGCCAACACCTTGAAATTTTAAACTTCACAACTAACAAAATTTTATATTAAGTATTATTCTCAGTAATTATAACAAGAAATCTTTTCTGCATAACAACAACCTTCGTTGTAAAATGGCTAGTATACATCCCGAATATTGCTTTTAAGCACCACTTATGGCTTCACTACCCTCCTTTCTCAGAGCTGAGCAAAAGAATAGAAAATAAAACAAAAATTGTAAGTCCTAAAGACTTAGTGAGGGGCATGTAGGCAAATAACAAGAATATCTAGATATCAATTAAATACGTAAACTTTTATAAAATAAATGAAACATACAATTCGAATATTCCAGTTATAACAAAATTCACTTGAAAAGCATTTCGATCAATTTATTACAAAATCGTTTGATTTACGAAACAAATCATAATGCGCTACTTTTACAAAATCTCAAATTCGTAGTCCACAAGACCACTTTGTGTTGAAATAGACATTTCATAACAAAGCTTGTACTTTATATCAAACTAAACATTTAACTTGTCACGCCCTGAATCTGGGACATGGCACGGCGGTGCCCTTATCCCGAAAGGATTCAGAGATACTAAGCCACGAAAATCAGAACATACTAAAAATCATAAAATATTCGTTGAAAAATCTTACGCGAACATCACAGCAGACAAGATAATAACCCTAGTTACTATTACAACTCCAGTTCAAAGACATAAAAAAAAAATGAAAAGTAAGCTGTGATAATCTTAATAAACAGAGTCATAAAAGAAAACAACATAACAAAATAACGATAACTAAATTCCTATGATGCACGGACATAGGAGACGCGAACACGACACGGACACGGCGACATGGAAAATCTCAAAATTTTAGGACACGACACGGCTCTGACACGGTTATTAAAAAATATTTTATATTATATTGTATATTTATAATTTATTAAATTAAAGTATGCGATAGATAAAAAATAATATTCATCATTAAAACAAACACCTCTTAATTGGGTTACAAGATTTAAAGATTAAAAGAATTATTTGTTATTTTCAGGATTTCCAGTAAATTTTTTAAAATTTTAAAAAAGACCCCATTTAAACTTTGTAATATATCAAAAAAGCCCCAGCCTTGTCCGATACCGTGTTGGATTTTTTTCTTTTTTTTTTCTTTTTATTTCGAACACGTTTTTGCTGTGTCGGGGCCGTGTCGGAGCCGTGTTCGTGTCCGTGGCCGACACTGCACGGGGTCATTTTTGGCATGTCCGTGCATCATAGCTAAATTTTCTAGGCGAGCCACTTCGATTTGATCACCAACCCAAAAGTTGGTTCTCGTCACTTTCCTCGATACTATCCTTTGCAAAATGGTTATTAGTGGGGTGAGCGACACACGCTCTCGAATGCGTCCCCGCTTCTCTAATTTCTGTTGATCTTATGCTGTCTACCCATAAAACAGTCAACTTTCAAAATCAAGATTTTACACCTTTAAGTAGTAGAAGAGATAACAAAATAGAATCAGACACATTCAATTTACATATCCATACTCGTGAATATTTGGAGTTTCTATTGGCCAACTTGTCTAAGCCCTAACTATAGCCTCGTTAGGTGGGTTCGGACACAACTATTATTACCTGTAGGAGGGCCTTAACAACAGTCCGATTAAGTGGGTTTGGACACTACTATTATTACCCGTAGGATGGCCTTAACTATAACTCCGTTAAGTGGGTTCAAAAATTGCTATTGTATACCATAAGACGGTCAAAATGTTTGAACTCGTTCCTACCAATATATTCTAAGTGTTCAGAGCATGTTCATGTATACACATATAGCACAACACAAACAATTTTTAACTTTTCATGGAGAAAATTCGTAAAATAGCATGCTCAAATTTACTTTTTATATAAGAAAATAACTTTTTCAAAGAAGACAAAAATTTAACAAAAAAACATATTTTTTTAAAAGAGGAAATTACAGTTTCCCACCCCAACTATGCGGGTTTTTTTTTCACTTTGCAACCTAAATTGTGTCATCTTACCAGTTGCCACTCGATCTATGCAATTTTTTACAGGTTGCAACCTAAGTGGGGTTTTCGATCAAAAATCGTCACCAGACAGACGACACGTGAGGTGCATGTGCTTTAGTAAGGGTATTTTTGTCTTTCATTATAATTTTATATTTAAGTATTTACACATATTTTGTATTTTTTTTAATATCCACCCTTATCTCACCCACCCCCGCTCCCCCCCCCCCCACCTACCTCTCCTTCTCCCTCTCTCTCTTTCTCACCGCCCCCCCTCCCCTTGCTCCCCTACCCTCGTCCCTCCACCACCAACATGCTACCGCCACCCCCACCCCCACCCCCACCACCACATGCCGCTGTCTCTTTCTCTCTCTCTCTCTCTCTCTCTCTCTCTCGCTGTCCCCCCTACCCCGCGCTCGCCCACCCTCCTCCTTCCTCCACCACCACCATGCCACCGCCCCAATCCCTTCTTTCTCTCTCTTTGCGCTCTGGATCTGATTTGGGAGGTGGGGCAAGAGAGAGAGAAAGACAGCGGCAAGTGGTGTGGGGGTAGGGGTTGCAGTAGGTAGTGGTGGGGGACGGGGGTGGCGGCGGTTGGTGGTGGGGGGACGAAGGTGGGGGAGCAGGGAGAGGGGGGCGAGAGAGAGAGAGAGAGGGGCAGGTGTTGGTAGGAGTGAATGAAGATGAAAAAGATGGGAAGGAAAAAAAAGGAAAAAGAAAAAATAATTTTATGAAGATGAAAAGACAAAAATACCCTTATTAAAGCATGTGCACCTCACATGTCATCGGTCCGGTGATGATTTTTTGATCGAAAAACCCACTTAGGTTGTAATCTGCAAAACATTGCATAGATCAGGTGGCAACCAGTAACACAACACAATTTAGATTGCAAAGTGAAAAAACCAGCATAGTTGGGGTGGGAAATTGTAATTTCCTCTTTATAAAATAAATAGAGGGAAGAAACCTCTTACACTAATCTATTCGAATATGTATGATACTCGAGGCTTTGTAATCCAAGTCCTTGTTGTGATTGATCAGGTTTAATTATATAATACTAAATCCTAATTTGATACACTAAAGGATTTATAGGTCATGAAGGATTCCTAAACCTAATAGAATTAGCTTAATATTCATAAGCCTAACAGGATTAGCCTAATAATCCTAAACCCAATAGGATTTTACGAATAATAATATTAATAGTAAAAATAATTAAAAAAAATAAAATAATAATAATAATAATAATAATAATAATAATAAAAGGGTCCTGGTATCACATAATTGAACTGTCTAAACATTATCCCATTCCAGTGAGGAGACCTCTCAAATATCAGAATCTTTAGTGCCAATATTTGAAAGTATCATTTTTTTTCATGTCCAATTATTTGATCTTTTCAAAATAAACTGTGGGTCTAGAACTCGAGTCTTATCACTCCACAATAGATCACATCGGAACATAATTCCACCTTATTACTCCGATTCTAGGTGGCCAACCCAAACAAAATAGAATATAATGGCATGACCACTTACATATTGATCCAACACCAACAGTAGCTAGCCTCTAGCTATGTTGGAGAATGGATCTGAATGGGTACTAATCGGAAGACCAAAATAGAACTTCCCTAGAGCATCCTCAAGGGTAACAAAATAGAACGGATCAAAACGCCTAACATTTTATAATTCCAAAAGTATATCATGTAACCTATTGTACTCTTCAAGGGCACATCCATAATTTGATTCGTGACGGATATTCAACAATTCATAATAACATTTTTTTGTCATTTCATGATGTTACATCTCAAAATTCGAAGGTATCCGAAATTCTCAATAACTTTTAAATTCAAAAACAAATATACAAGATATCACATATGCTGTAGATGAAATTATTTATAATGTAAATCGTACTTTTAAAAATCAATAATTATCACAAATTAATATTTGCTTCATATTTGTTCTTTGCCAATGAAGGAAATCTCGTAACGATGAATATAAACCTCACATGTCGTCCAAACTCACTTTACTTAGTCCAATATACTAGGTCCCTCTGAAGCTCGTTACCTATATAACCCATATAATACTTAAATTAGCATCGCATATCTAGTTATGCTATTCCATAAAACCATCTATACTGGAAATCAACATAATTCAATACCATCTATTCCATTTGATATACTCCATATAGTGAATATCAATATATATATATATATATATATATATATATCCTTACGTCTTTATCTCATAGCATTTATCGAGTCTTCGATATCCAAAATTTCCAAAATATTAAGTGCAAACCCATTTAAATCTATAAATTTAATATCAAGCTTATTTCCAATAAATCTCAAATATAGTATAAATCCAATTAACCAAATTGCGAATTAAGCATAAATCATCTATGTCATTAGCTCATTATTTGACACTTATCACCAATAGATCTCTTTACCAATAACATATATAATCTTGTATACGTAAATTATGAGGAAATATAAATATTTGTAAGTATATTTTTCTGAAAAAATATTACCAAAATATTTTATAAGTAATTATTTATATATATTTAGAAATAAATATAATAAATAAATATTAATACATATATATCTTGTGCCAAATTACGTAGCTAGAGTTACTTAATATTATTTATTATATGCATTATTATTTAGTTTATCCAAAATTATTATTGATATATTAATATAAATTAATTATCAACACTTATTTATAATTGTATAAATTTACAACAATACAGAAATATACAATTACAATATAGATGTGTAAGTTGCTGTTATATTTAGTTTAGCCTGGTGTTTAAGGAGTAAAGTTAAAATTATTTTTAATTTTACTAACCCAAGTTCAGACCTTATACATAACAAATTGCATAATTTGTTTAACTATTTTGCCTGGCGTGCCATGTTACACATCCAACTGGCGTCATAACATCAATTGTTCCATCTAAATCTGGAAAAATTTTGATTTTTCAAGCGATTTCGACAATTATGCCCTATAAATCTCAAAAATTTCCAATTGTTTCAAGTGATTCTGATAGATTTTACAATTTTTGGTGAAATTTTTACTAAAATAACCATTTTTTTTAAAGATGACATATGTAAATTGCCAAATCCCTAAATTAGTGTACCAAAATACAAAACATGCCAACTTATTGCATGAAAAATAGAATTTTCCCTCTTATTTATAGCCTATAGGACCTCCATGTTCGCCTCCTTAATATTGCAAGAGAAAAAGAGTTGCCATGCTTTGATGATACCCAGCCTCGCAGTCAGTCCAATGCTTTTGATAGAACTCCGCAAGTAAACCGTCCGATCTCGGGGCTTTCGACGGATGCATCTCTTCAGGTACCTACACAACCTCTTTCAACGTAACTAGCTCAACAAGAGTCGGCCTTTCATCCTCTAGTACCAACTTTGTGATCAAGTTTTGATATCTAAACTTTCTTGCAGCTCTGATGAGGTGGTGAGATTTGAGAAATAGTCAACCGCCGTCGACACAATATCCCTCCGTCTATCAACCAATCAGCCATTAACATCCTGAAAGGCCGAGATAGAATTCTGTCGTCTCCTCCTGGATACCTCTTGGTAAAGGATCTTGCATTTCTATCACCGTATTTCAGCCAGTTTAGTCAAGCTTGTTGGTGCCACAATTGTGCTTTATCTTCATGGACCCCAATCAATTTCTTCTCATCGAGTTCAATTCGTTAGTCCCTATCGTCTGACAACTCCTCAAGATGCAAATTTCCAATTCTCTTTGCATTCCTTTTATCTTGTTCCCAAGCTACCTACCACATCCATGTTGCAACTATTCAAGTTCTACTCACAATTTGATATTCTCTCCCCAACTTCTCTAAGTTCAGTTCCCTCATTTGCAGTTTCTTCTCGACGTCCATGGGGTTCCTCTTTCCACAAATTTTTAATAATTTCATGTGGTTTAGGTCTCTTTGCCCAAAATTGTTCAAACCTAAAAGTCCTTTTTATCCGCATCACATTAGAGTTCAATTCAAGCCATGGAACTATATAATCAGAAATGGCCATCGGGAAGTGCCTCACTCCTGTGCTTGGGTGTAAGTCGAGTCGGTCCAACGTAGCCAACGCCCTATCAAGTCTGACTTCTTTCTTATTTGCCCCCTATATTTTATTTCACCATGTAAATGGTAGCGTGATGAAGCCCACATCACATATCTTGCATGAATCCAAAACCTTCCGAAATGCATTGATTTGAGCATGGGGATGGAACTCCATGTTGAACAGTTCATCAAAGCATAACACCTTATTGAAGTCCCCTAAAACTATCCAATGAAGGCTATTATCAGACTCGAGTTGCTTCATAAGCTCCCATGGTTCATGTCTACGGTTTGTTTGGGCATTCCCATACACTCCAGTACAAAACCGTCTGGAGCTGGTAATATATATCACTTGCGTGTCAATGTGACTAGGTGATATCTATAGAACCTACACTTCAAACATAGGATTCCATAACATTGCAAATGCCCCTCCCTCCCCCCCCCCCACACACACACTTCTCAGGCATTTTCTTGTATATGGCAATCTACCCTACCATGCCCTTGAAAGCCTAATTCTATACTTAATGTACCTATATCATCAACCTTAAGATGTGTCTTCGAGATGAAAACAAGTCTGGGATATTTATGATGGATAAAATTCATAAGATGTCAAAAGGATTGTTGGTTTCTTCCCAAGCCCACATCCGTTCTAGGCCATCAATGACATTTATGCAATGCAGAGTTGGATTGTCTACCCTGTTAAGGAATGATAATTCTTCATAGACACTCTAAGATAATTGAAATATTTTGTGTTTTTTAATCTTATGACACCAATGTACTGCTATATTATAGTTTGTTTTGTTTAGACAAGTTAAGTGTGGATTTAGGTGTACTAAACTGATAGTTGATGAGGAAATTTAGGATCTTACTTTTGTGTTGATGTAATGTATTAGGTAGGAAGGCATGGGCCACCTACTATGGCTTAACTTTTGTGCTTATAACCTAAGTATATAAGCTTGAAAAGTGAATGAGTGAACTCACTCTTCTCTGCAGATTTTTTACGTACATGTTTGATTTCTTTCTCTTTGTCTTTTAGAGTTTTTTTGCAAAGTTCTAACATGGTATCAAGAGCCATCTGATCTTTAAGGGGCTATGAGTGAGGGGAAAAAAAACTATAGGCTTCATTTCTAAACCATCAAAGCAATCTTATTTGGCTTCCAAAAGTTTTTCAACTCCAACACCACATGTTTTCAGTGGAGAAAACTACCCTATTCGGGTAGTAAAGATGAAAGCATGTCTGAGAGCCTTTGACTGATGGGAGGTAGTGGAGATTGATAGAGATCTTCCACCTTTGAGAGAGAACCCCACTCTTGCTCAAATCCATCAACATAATGAAAGAATCCTGCAAGAAGTACAAGGTTCTTCAGTAATTCATTCTTCTGTATCAGATGTCACTTTTACCAAAATTATGAATTGAGAAACGGAAAAGCAAGCATGAGACCAGTTGAAGAAAGAGTTTCAAGGGAGTAAAAGGATAAGGCAGATTCAAGTGTTGAACTTATGGAAAGAATTTGAAATTTTAAGAATGACAGAAAATGAGACTATGCAAGAGTACTCAGATAGGTTAATTAAGGTTGTTAACAAGTTGAGGCTACTTAGTGAAGATCTTCCAAAAAGGTTTGAGCCAAAAATCTCTTCTCTAGAAGACTCCAATGATCTATCTACATTAACACTTAATGAAGTAGTGAATGCTTTTCAAGCAATTGAGCAAAGAAGGACTATAGGACAGGAAGAGCTAACAAAGGGAACCTTTTTGGAAAAAAAGATAGAGAACTTAGCAAGCAGTAGCAATGCAGGTGGAACGAAGCAACTTGGTGAAAGAAAAGGAAATAATATACAAAAGAGCAACAACCATAAAAAGAGAGGCAAGAAAGGAAGGTATCCGCCTTGTCCGAATTGCAAAAAAAAAAAAGAAACAAATAATATCAAAAATTTCTATTGGTACAGGCCTAGTGTGAAGTGCAGAGGTAGCAATCAACTTGGTCACATTGAAAAATGTGGCCAAAAGCAAACAAAATCAACAAGCACAACAAGCTCATCAAGCTCAAGTTGCTGAAATTCATGAACAATCGGGTGAAAACCTATTTGTTGCTACTTGTTATGCTACAACATGATGTAGAATCACTTGGTTGATTGATAGTGGTTGTACAAACCACATGACAAAAGATGTTGGAATTTTTCATGAGTTGGACAAATCATACAACTCGTGGGTGAAGATTGGAGATAGAAAGCAGGTTGAGGTGAAAGGAAAAGGTGTTGTTTCTGTCAACACACCTTCAGGTACTAAACTCATCATGATTGTGTTATATGTTCCTGATATAGATCAAAATTTGTTAAGTGTAGGGCAAATGCTTCAAAGAAATCATGCCTTGCACTTTCAAAATAAGTCATGCTCTATTTTAGATCTTTTTGGGAATGAGGTGATAGTGAAAATGAAAAACAAGAGCTTTCAGCTAAACTAGAATGAGTCAAAGTTGCAGGCATATACTAGCATACATGATGAATCTGTGCTTTTGCACAAAAGGTTAGGCCATTTCAACTATTCAACCTTGATGAGCATGCACACAAAGAATTTAGTGCTTGATTTACCTGTCATTAATGAAACTAATGGTGTATGTAGTGTATGTCAGTTTGTAAAACAATATAGGTTGTCATTTTATGACAGTAAATGGAGAGCTCCTGAAAAGTTATGGATTGTGCACTCTGATACCTGTGGGCCTATGAGTGAACTATCATTGAACAAGAATAAGTATTTCCTATTGTTTGTTGATGATTACTCAAGATTTTGTTGGGTGTACTTCCTAAAGATGAAATTTGAAGTGTTTGCTGCATTTCTAAATTTTAAGAGTTTAGTTGAAAGAAAACAGGTTGCAAGTTGAAGATGCTTAGAACTGATAATGGAGCAGAATACACCTCAAATAAGTTTAAGTTGCTTTGTGAAAAGGAAGGCATTCATCAGCAATTGATTGTGCCATATACTCCCCAACAAAATGGAGTAAGTGAGAGGAAAAATAGATTAGTGATGGAGATGTCAAGTTGTTGGCTATTTGAGAAAGACTTGCCTAAGAAATTCTGGGTTGAGGCTATGAATACCTCAGTTTATTTGCTAAATTTGCTGCCAACAAAAGCTTTACAAGGTAAAACTCCATTTGAAATGTGGCACGGAGTGAAACCATCTATAGAGCATCTCAAAGTGTTTAGATGTGTTTGCAATGCTCTTGTTCTAGAAGTGAGAAGAGACACACTTGATCACAAGACATAAAAAGACATTCTTTTGGGATATAGCATCGATGCCAAAGGTTATAGAATTTTCAACTTGAAAACTGAAAATTTCAAGTTAGCAGAAACGTGAAGTTTGATGAACTTGATAAATGGGATTGGAACAAGAAAAAGGTTGAAAATTCTGATGAATCACTAAAAAAAATGTTCTCTTAAGAAGAAGATGCAATTGATGAAGTAGAAAATTGTGATCATTATGATCATATTCCTATGAGGGAAACAAGGACACTTGATGAAATTTATGAACGATGCAATGTTGCTTCACTTGAACCAAGTGACTACAATGAAGCTGCAAGTGATATAGGTTGGTTGGTTGCAATACAGAAAGAGATAAGCATGATTAAAAAAAATGGGGCTTGGAGCTTAGTGGAAAGACCAAAAAATCAAAGAGTAATTGGTGTTAAATGGGTTTATAGAACTAAATTTAATCTTGATGCTTCTATAAACAAACTTAAGGCCAGGTTAGTTGTAAAGAGATATGCACAACATCTTGGGGTGGATTTCTTTGACACATTTGCACCTATGGCTTGACATGATATAATTAGACTGTTGGTGGCTTTAGCAGCAAAACTTGGCTGGAAAATATTTCATCTTGATGTTAAATCAGCTTTCTTGAATAGCCTTCTTAAAGAAGATATTTATGTTGAACAATCTGAAGGTTTTCAATTCCAAGGAAAAGAAGGCCAAGTTTACAAGTTGAAAAAGGTTCTTTATGGCTAAAAATAAGCTCCTAGATCCTGGTACAAGCGAAATTGATAGATATTTGCAGTAGCAAGGCTTTTGTAGAAACGACAATGAGGCAACGGTTTATGTGAAAAAGACAAGAACACAATTAGATCTTATTGTGTCCTTGTATGTTGATGACTTGTTGATCATTGGTGGTGATCAAAACTCCTTGAATCAGTTCAAGTTGAACACGGAAAACGAATTTGAAATGTCAGATCTTGGTGAAATGAAAGATTTCCTTGGAATGGAGGTTGAGCGGAATGAACTTGAAATCTTCATTTCACAAAGGAAATACGCTTGGAAAGTCTTGAAAGAGTTTCATATGGAGAAAGGTAAGTCTATGACAACTCCCTTGATAGCAAATGAAAAGCAATCTAGAGAAGATGGTGAATCAAAAGTAGATGCTTTTGTTATTAGAAGCCTAATTGGGAGTCTTTTGTACTTATGTGCTACAATACCAGATATAATTTTTGCAGCAAGTCTTTTGTAAAGATTTATGGATTCTCCTAGTCAAACTCACCTTGGTGCTGCTAAAAGAGTTCTAAGATACATCAAATGGACAATAGACTTTGGTGTACATTACTTGAAGAACAAAGTGAAAATCTCATTGCCTGTTCTAACAGTGATTGGGCAAGAAGTGTGGATGACTCAAAGAGCACCTCTGGTTATGTTTTCTTCCTTTGGAAGTGGTGTTTTTTCTTGGAATTCCAAGAAACAAGAAGTTGTAGCACAATCCTCAGTTGAAGCTAAGTATATTTCAACAGCAGAAGTAACAAACCAAGCTATTCGGTTAAGAAATTTGATGAAGGATTTGGGGCTAAATCAAGAGGAAGCTACTGTGATATCGGTGGACAACAAGTCTGCTATTGCTATTTCTAAAAATCCTATCCAGCATGGCAAAACCAAGCACATCAATGTGAAGTATCATGCCAATAGGGAAGCTGAGAAGATGAAGGAAGTAAATCTGATGCATTGCAACTCAAAATTTCAGCTTACATATATCATGACAAAGGCCATTCCAAAGGGCAACTTTGAGTTCTTAAGATCAAGACCTAGAGCTTCAATGAAGAATATCAAGTAAGAGTGTTAAGCAATGATAATTCTTTAGAGAAACTCCAAGATAATTGAACTATTTTGTGTTTTTTAATTTTATGACAGCAATGTACTGCTATATTATAGTTTGTTTTGTTTAGACATGTTAAGTGTGCGTTTAGGTGTACGAAACTGATAGTTAGTAAGGAAATTCAGGATCTTACTTTTGTGTCAATGTAATGTATTAGGTAGGAAGGCATGGGCAGCCACTATGGCTGAACTTTTGTTTATATAACCTAAGTATGTAAGCCTGAAAAGTGAGTGAATGAACTCACTCTTCTCTGTAGATTTTTTACTTACATGTTTTAGTTCTTTTTCTTCCTCTTTGAGAGTTTTTTGAAAGTTCTAACATGCCCAACCTCTGTGGTACTTTTAGTTTGGTCTTCGGTGGCCATTAATTTTGCTCCTGCACCTCACTTAATTGTCCCTCATCATTATCTTGTCTTTGCACCAACCGTCTCGTAGCTTTTTTCACTTCCCTTAACAAGCAACTCGCCCAGTCTAGGGAGCACAGGAGTCTTTTGAAGCCTGTGATGCATTTCTCTTTGCCTCTATGTTCTTAGTTAGTTGTCAAAAGCATAGTAGAATCAATTCTCTCTTCTGATGGGCTTTGAGATTGTGTGTTTTGCTTAATTGCATTTTCAGTTTCCGAGTCATTAATTTATCCCACCCCTGTCCACGTATGTCCCACATCAGATTCTGACCTATAATTTCTTGGAGTCCCACAACCATCTCCTTATCTAGTAATACTGCCTACCCTTTCTGCAAGGATTCTCTCCCAATTTCTCACTCTACACTTTTTATCTTTCCTAATTTCATGGGAGGCATCATGCTCGAAAATCCAGCTTACAATCTTGCCTAAATCAACCTATTTCCCATCGAACTCTATTATGACAGTGTTTTCTTCTGCCACCCTCGTCGTCTAGTTTTCATCATCAAACATCAGGCCTCAATTATTGTAGCTCATATATTGGCACCCCGCTTCCACCTTATTCGCCAATTTTTTATGTTTTGATGTGAAACCCTGTCCTAAACTATGGTGAAGGAAATTTCCAAAAGGTAGCTCTGACTCAGTTTAATATGTATCCTCCACTAACACACTGAGTAATTTTTTGTAAGAACTCTCACTCCCCCACACCGATGGCAAAAGGCGGCAAGACACTCATACTAGAACCGCATCTATTGTTGGCTGATGCCCAATACCCCAATGAGGCATCCTCGGCTTAGTAGCTTGATATGGTTTATTCAAACTCGAATTTGCAATGAGTTCCAATAGACTTCAGAAGCTAGAAGTCTGCCATATGAAATTCCGATTCATTTTTCTAAATCTTCCTCGTCAAATACCCGCTGGATGTTTTCGACCCTAATCAAACATGGCGATATTGAATGATGAAGGTTGGACAAGCAGTTGTATTGCGTAAGGTCTTACTAGGACCACTTGATCCTCAAACAGCAACAGTCTCCCCGATAGAATCTTGATTTTGTCTTCCATATAGTCCAGCGTGATTTGGTGCCAAATCCGTAAAACAAGATTTCTTCTGGAGCTTCCAAATCCGTCGCCACGAAGATTTGAACTTATGCATTATATAAGTTTTGTGCAACTAGATAGAACAAACTAGTGCATGCGGTGATGATCCTTTCGATTCCGACAGTGTAAGATTTGACAGTCAATTTGGCCAACTCATCTTCCAGTAGATCCATTGTTGGCGCCTCTATCCTATGGACACAGGTCGGAAAAGCTTATGCCCCGCCACACCTAGTCTCATCGACAAGATCTATGTCTGATAGCTCTTGCCGCACTCACTAGAGAGAGAACTCAAGGAGCGACTTTCGTGAAAGTTTACAAAAATTAAAAATAACTTTGAAATGTCATAATTGTAATACCCAGACCCCTATTATAGTGTTTATCATCATTATTAATATTAATATTAATATTATTATTATTATTATCATCATCAATATATTATTATTGTTGTTGTTGTTGTCAATCCTATTAGGACTGAGATTATTATTGGGCTAATTTATTAGATTTAGGACTACTACATGGCACACAAATAAGACGTAAACCTATTAAAGACACACAGAGATGGCATAACTCCTAAGTTATATTCATACCCGATAATTACAGCAGTGTTGATACGTAGATTGATTACAACAACCATAATTCAAGGATCACAGCAATTGGTAGGCTCTTGACTTTACCCCTCTGTATCATATTCTAATGTTACAATAAGAAAATCAATCAAGAAAAAAAAATTAATTGAGGTTTATAGACTAAATATTATCATATCCTTGTAAGACTATAATATACTAATATAACTGAGGCATTTCATTTACACATGGAGCTTTTCTTTAAGATTGATATCGCTGTTTCAAATTGTTTTTTTTTTTTTTTTTTTTTTGGTCCTCTAATGGGAATCTGGCAACTTGAGTGTAACAAGGGAATTAAAAATAAGGGACGATTATACTGAAGTATCCTAAGGTTTGTCTAAATTACAAATAAAACAATTTATTTTGGAAAATTACCCAAATAATCCTGAAGTATGTAAACATTAAATATATTTAACCCTCCGTCTACTGCCGTTAGGATTTTTAACTGAAACCGTTAAATTTTAACACACTTTACCTATTTTACCCTTTTGTCAAATTTGACCAAATTTTATAAATTGTCAAGGGTTGATTTCGTAATATTTTGAAATATATGAGGTTTGTTTTGTAATATTTTACATTAACTTAACAAACAAAATCACTAATAACCAAGCCAAAAAAAAATACAAATATTAGAATTCGCATTAAAAATTCGGAATTTTTTTAAAAACTAAACCCATGTTAATTAGTTTTTGTAATGCACCACACATATGATACCTTAAATAACATTCTCGATGAAAAATACTAAACTACTAACAAACATAATTTTTGATGAAAAAACATGTTAGTATTGTAATTTAGTAGGCATAATTTAGTGTTATCTAGGTAATTTTTGAAATTTGGAGGTTAAATTTATAATTTTATCATACCGCAAGGTAGTTTATTGTAATTTATCTTTTTTCAATAGTAAAAGATTTGAGAGCATTTTTGTCTTCCTCACATCTTCGTTAGCATTATAATTTAGTATGCGAAACTCAGAGTTATTTAGGTAAATTTTAAAAATAGAGAATTTTATTTGTAATTTAGACAAACTTCAACGTAGTCTAATTTAATTGTCCCTAAAATGAAGTAATTAGTTAACAATTTTCGTGCGAAACTAGGATACAAACGTTGTAAACTTATAAGATGTGCTTGAAATAAATGCGAAAAAATGAGTGCAAATAATGTACACACAAAAAAAATCGCATTATTGGAGAAAATAACGTAGTCTTAACGAAATCTGGGAGAATACATAGTATCATTCTCAGACTTTTTCAAAAACCCTCACTACTTTATTTGTTTTGCAATTCCAGTTTTGAATAATTAACCTGAATAACATGTTGCCTAAGCTCAATGAAACAACATAATTACATAAATTCAATGTTTTAAAACCTGGACCTGTCATTGAACCGACACGGGTCATTTGTTTAGCCATTGGGCCAACCACAGTTGGGCTGGTGATATCATAATTATGTTTTTAAAAAATTATAAATATATTAAAAATAATTAAGATAATAAATAATAAGAAAAATCCTTAAGAATCCACCCGTTTTTTCATTTTTTCATTTTTTCATATCTTCTCTTACTTGTTAAATGCCATATATTTATAAATTATTTAAATCTAATATGTTACTATAAAATAATATTTCAAGACTTGCCACGTTATTTTGTCATAAACCAAATATAATCCTCAAACATCATTATTTCCTGCAATTCCTTACACTATTAAGTTAAAATAATTAATCTTAACTATAATGCAATTTCCCTGCATAAAGCATATTTATTGGAACATCATTCAAAAATTTAAAACCTCGCAAGTAGAAAAGCATATGTATTCAGAGAGCTGAGATATTATTCAAATAAAAACTTCATGCTACCCATTTGAGTATGCACCTGAAAATATCATAAACCATTGAATACGAATATAATAAAATTTTAAAGCAAACTTGATGCCATCATGTCTGATCTAACAGCTGATAAAGCAAGGATCTATGAAACAAATTTGCAACAAATAAAGAAAATTTACGAACAAATTCCAATAGATGAATAGAAATTGCAATTTGACTCAATATGAGATTAATTTTCCTTTCTTCCTCGGTTCAAACAATCACATATGTTACCCTTTTTCAGCAGAAATAATTGTAGCTGACAACTAAAAGTACAGGCTAAACAAAAGTGACAAAAAGAAGCCACAGGCCAATGGGATCATACATACACAGAACACAAGTTTTTCGATCCGAAATTTAGTTACTATTGGTGTATTGTGTTCATCCTACTATCAGCTGAAACCACTAATGTACAGTAAAGACACGTAGAAAACCAGATGTCCAAACTACTTCTGAGTCAGATTTACAACTGTCAGGATACAGTAGCTATAACCAAGAATTGATGTATCAATAATGCCCGGGTAATTTGTGCTGCCAAACGAGATAGACTTTCTCTCAGGCCTCTATGCACAAAAAGATGCACCCCGGCAAATAATCACAGTGCTCCTATGAATGAATCCCTCTCACCATTTCCAGAAAACCAGTATCATTCTTCTCGCTCCCCCCCGGAGGAGAGAGAAGGAAAAAAATGAAAGAATCACAATTAAGATATGGGGTTAGCAGCCACATTAGAACACTCTAACAAAAGAAACAGAATTTCACCTCTCGGGTTATCCATGAAACAATCACCTAGCAGATGATGACGATGATGTTGGTATAGAATCTTCTGTGTTATTCACTTTGCACATGCAATCCGGACAAGGAACTGAATATATCGAGTCATTTGGTCTCTTGTGTTCAATACCTTTTAAATCACTGTGTGATCGCATACTTAGCATTTGCCTCTTGAAACTTTTCCACCTAGGGAAGAACCAACAAAAATAATTGGACAAGGCAACATAATGAGCAAATTATAAATAAAAAACCACACTTTTTTAAACAAACATCATGAGAAAAGGTAGAAGTTGCTCTTCTCTTCCAGGATAAGATAAGTGGCATTTTTGTTTACTTTGCATAGCACAAACAAGGTCGACCGACGCAAGGCAACATCACTGACATTGATGAGAAACGTGAATGATAGATATACAACTATAGATTCATACTCAAAACACCAAATTATACAAGCCAACACACACACACACACCAAATTATACAAGCCAACACAAACACACCAAATTATACAAGCTAACGCAAACACCGGCAGCTAGGTCACAGGTATGGCTAGTGGGAAAATCAAAGTTGTTTTTGATGTTGTACCAAATATTAATGCCCTTTTACACAATGTTCAATTCCAAGGAAAGTATTTATCAAAAATGAATAAATAAAATCCCAAGGAAAGTGCAAACACCAATTCAGAACACCTTCCAAGGGTCTTATTGAGAATGACATCGTTAATGCTCAAGAAAAAATGAAATCACACCTTTCACAAATAAATTAAAGAAACAAGAAAGCAATAGTTACAGCGCACAACCCTACAACTATATTCAATTACAAACACCTCCCCTCTTGATTTCAAAATTACTATACCTCCTTTGTACCTATTTCCACTTTACATTGACCTCTTCTATTCGTTGTTGCACATAATCAAATAATATTGAAATTCAAATTTCATCAAACTTTTCAAATTGTTCTCCAATGATTTTATCCAAGTTTGTAAATGTTGTCACTGTTGATTCAATCCTGACAACCAAAAGGTGGTATTTGTAATTTTATATTTGTAAATTTGACACTAAAGTTTGTATACTTTACGGGGGAGGTAAGTGTAAAGAAAAAACATTAAAGAACAAAAACAACAGAAACATAATAGAAGCACCTCTTTTTTAACAGGTTCAAAACTTGAAACAACATAAGATACTCTAATTGACCATGATACAATAAGTTTCACAGAAACCACACAACCTGCACCATCATTCCACTTTTAGCTAACATTTGGAAACTATATTACCAGGGAAAATGCATTACCCAATATTTGGATTATCGAGTAATAATGCCAACTTCCGTTTGTCAGGCCTAATAGTCCTGGAGTGCCCACCATACAAATGTCTTCTGTGCCCCAAAAGAAAATGGGGAAAGTTTCCACCTTGAGTTGTCACAAATACTTCACTGTGGAGACAAACGGTGTAGTCTATCGCAGCCATTCTGGATGAGTAATTCTGAAAATAATTGCTATCAAATAAAACTATATAATAATGAAAAGGAAATACAAGAAGAGATGGGAAAAAGAAAGAGAACAGAGTAAGGGATAAAGCCAGTTCCTGATAAACACCTGAAAAGGAGCTAGTTCTTCCTCAGAAGCCAGCGTCTCTTTTGTTTGTAGTAATGGAAACATTTCCAACAGTGGAGCCATATACCTCTCGGAGTCGTATATCTTTCCAGATGCCAAATAGATAGAGGTAGTCCTGTCAAAGCCCATCCCTCTAAGCATCAAACCTACCTAATCAATAGAACATCAGTAAGAGTTAAAAAATATAAAGTATTAAAAGATTATGCAGGGAACAACCTTGTTCAATGATCTTTAAGAATGGCATATTTCAAGAGGACTAAGGTGAATCAGTTACACTGATGAAACATTCTGATATATAAGAGATCAACAGAAGAAAGCAAAATGATCATGAAATGTCCAGGGTCTGAATTAACACCCACATAAGCCCCATGCTAGACATTCAACATGGAATTGTTTTCTGAATGCAAGAATATGTTCATCAACCAAGATCAGATAATAAAAATGTTTTCACATAAGTCTACAAACCGTCTTACTCTTCCCTCAAAAGTAATTCAAATAATCCTTTCATGTTTATTTCTAGATAAGCATCATAAAACAAAATTTGGAAAAAGAAAAAGCATCACGAAGGAAATAATTCCTTCAGCCAAATATAGAACATAAAAAATCAAAGTAATTTTTGAATTTCTCTTCGGAAAGCCCAACTGTCTAATCGTAAGCATACAGATCACTTAGATGAAGAATCAAAAGAACGCCATCCAAAAAGTCCTAGAAGTGTAACCAACATGGAACTAATCAAAGAGTCCTTTTGCATATCATCACCATTACAGTCCTACGCTTTATGCTTTCTCTAAATGGACAAAGCATTTAGCACCTTTGAATTTCTTATAAAGAAACCAGGAAGAGAACATCACACCTTACACTAGCAACAGACTATGGAAAGAAAGAGTCAAAACCATCCTTTTCACTTGAGCCTTATCTAAATCAGCTTAGTCTTTATAGTCAAAATCATCCTTTGTTACTTAAGCCTTATCTAAATTAGCTTAGACTTTACAGTCCCTTTGTTACCGAACAAGCCATACTCAATAATGAGGTCTACAGGAAAAAAGTTTTCTTAACATATTTAATGAAGAGTCCTCAATTTCAGTCAAAATTGGTAGTTCATGAATATCCTCCATCATTGAACCTACTAGATAATAAGCATGGAAACACCAATTCAATTTTACTGATATAGGAAAGGATATCATATGAAAAACACATGGGACAAAATGAGTCTATGAGAAAATCACGTGTAAACAAAGATTATGCAAGAAAGAAAAATATGAAAATTGAAGACTAAAAGCATTTACAAGATAGTACCTCTAAAGGTGTCAGAGGACATTTCCCATTTAACCTTATGGCTCCAGGACGAATGACTCGACCAGGTTTAGTAAACTTTCCCTTCCAACCTCTTTCCCTAGCTGCATCCATGTCTAGTTTTTCTTTCTGGCCACCATCATATACACAACAAGAGAAAGCAACCATATCCTGCAGAAGAAGATAATCAGTGCTTATCTTTTTAATGTTTAGGTAAAAGAAGAATCCCATTCATCCTAACTTACCTCCTCAAAGCGTAGATGCACAGAGATATACTTGCCACTATTATTTGCACTATGTTCTTTCATTCTTGCAACTAAAGTTTCACCTAAAGTCAATATGGGATCTGAAAACCTTAGAGCTTGATAATTTGCCAAGCATCTGAGTCTTTGTACTGCTGGTGGAGCATCGAATGACAACCGATTTGCAAAGGGAGAAATCCTTATAATCCTGAGTTGGCAAATAACAAAGTTACAAATTCAGAACAGATGAAACTGTACATGCATCAGTAATGACATGGAATAACTAAAACGAGAAAAATATTGTCTGAAAATGATGATATCTCACCCTTTTAAGTAAATTCAGAAAATACAAATACAAATAAAAATAAAAGTAGAAAGTATTTAACAAGAAAAGTTTACAGCATTTATCATCAGTGAAATTCATGACAGTATTAGACCTGAACGCAAAAGGAGCTGCAATATAAACATCATCCCGAATATCCATTCGCATGCATAATATTGAAATATCATAAGTTAATGCACGATTAAAAGCAATGTAAGCTAGCCAATAATGCTTAGTGCAACAAATGAGCCCAAGAAGGGTGCCAAAAATAAAAGGAAAATGGGACGGAAATGGTCCATCAACAAAATGAAGAGAACAGAAAAGAAATAGGCAGTTGACAGCAATGTTTGCAGTGAGATATCTATAATGACTTATATCTGAAAAGTAATTCCATCTTTCAAATCTCACATAATCAAAATGACTACAGAATAAAACTCAAAATTTCTACTTCAGAATACGTAATCATCTATGTGACTTGCAGGATGAGTTCGAAAGCACTGCAAATTCAGTTTCATGCACCCTTAAAATCACAAAACACAGTTTACGTGCTGTCTGTCGTCAATAATGTAAACATGTTTCACAAACCAATATGTGCAAGCCACTTGTTGCTTTCATACAAGAAATGTATACAAGAAAACTGTGGGACTCACTTTTCTTCAAGGAGCTTTGGAAGAACAGTATCGCTATAGAACTGGATAGATGACCATGCTTTTATCCTGAAGTTGTACACGTTGCTCAAGTTATGATCGAATCGCTCCATTATGTATGATGGAGCTGTTCTAACTATCCGAACATCATTTTCTAGGGCTTTGATAAAGAACTCTTCATCATATATATCACCAAATTTGCTGCACATGGAGAAAGCAGTATCAGATGTTTTATTCTGAAATAAAAAGGATGCATCTCATATCTTAATAATTCTATAAGCATTTATTCATTCACCAAAGGTGATGTTCCAACTTCATTTATTGCCAATGTGGATCAACATAACATTAAATATAAATTTTCAATGAGTAAGTGGAAACTGCACAGTATCCAAACTTTAATATAAAACTATGATACGACTGCACTTAAGACATTCGCGGACAGGTAGCTGCACATTTTTTCAGATTTCATAATATATACACTTATGAACAGGAACTCAATGTTATTGGTCAAGCAATGACCAATGAGTTATCATTTAGATCAAAATTTATCTAAGGCCTGGCCCCAAAAAGAGGCTGCTTAAACCCTGGGTGGGAACATTGTCATTCTCATGCTTATCTCAAAAGAATGTATTTATTCATTGTCAAAAATTTTCTGAAAATCATGTTGACAGATCATTAGATACAAATCATTCATTTTTGCCCCTTCTGGTGAAGACACCCCTTGTCCTTACGCTGGGGTTCAATAAAACTTTAGCAACTCGATGTACCTTGGCATACAAGTACAACTAAAATGATCTAAGAATCACACTATCACAGGACTACATAAAATGTCAAAAAACACCTCAAGTTCACCTCAAGTTAAAATGTCAAAAAACACCTCAAGTTCACAGGACTCTGGAAGTATGCTCAAGAATGGCTCATTAAGAATCAAATTGAACTCAAGCGCAAATTCAAACTCTCAGAGAGATTTTATAAAGCTTAAGCATCCTTCCCTCGACCAGATTCCATTTATTTAGTTCATTTCACATTTAATGCTGCAGCTTGCACAAATCAGCAATTTCTCAGCAAAAATGTACAAGCATCTTTGGATGCATGTGCAAGTAAGCAACACCACACATTATGAAGCAAAAAGACACAAGAATTCATTTGATCGCTTAATACAAGAAATTAGAGCAATTAAAAGGTTGCCAATTCTATATTAATTAGTTAGTGAACTTAATCAAATTAGAAACAATAGGCAAAAAATAGAATGTAAGAATGCAACTTTTGCATATGCTGTGGTACAGGCCACATGGCCATCATTTTCCATTAGAACATGACCACAGCCCAATACACATATTTCATCCCATTCTTTGCATCAGTAAGACAATAAAACTAGCAAATCTTTAGTCAGCTAATGCGCCATCTCACAATGATAATAATATTGCCCACCTTGGATCTCTCCAAATGCTGTGAAAATGGAAGTTTGGAATCAATAGAGTTGCATTAAGGTAGCCTGCCACAGCCACGGCATTGCATATCTGGAAGCACCAATATCAATGACAGAGGATGCCTAAAATATGTAAGCAATGTATAAGCTTTACCACAACATAAGCAAAAAACTTACTGATGTTCTTTGCTGATTCAGACCACCATTGGCCTCAATAAAAATATATCCATTTGACTCAGGCAGGCCTATAACAGTCAAAAAGATATAGGGATCAATATGGCAACCATTCGTGACTGAGCTCAGTCACAAAGAATGGACTTAGTGCTATACAAAGCATTAAGATACAAGGGGGATGAAGAATAATAAAGTATAAATTATACTATTACCAACATTGAACCATTATATCGTTAGTGCAAATAGAATACAGCAACAAGTGATGCAACCAATAGATTATGCATGAATCGTAATGGTAGTAAAGTATTTACTTGTGTTCCCATAGCAACAAAAAATAGGTTAAACAACAAAGTTTCTGCATTACATTGTGATATTTATCGGTTAGCTTGGTGATATCAAGATCAGTCGATTCAATCCCTATCACAGATTGTTAGATGCATTAATCAACAAACTAGTATGCGTAAGTGAACCTGCCTTTCTACCTCCCAAGCATCAAACTGAAGGAATCATAAGTGTTACCACAATCTAGATGTCCTACTATGATGGCAACACCAAGAATCATGAAACAAAAGTACGGCCCACGAGAAACAGGACAATACTCAACAGCCTTTTTTATTATGAAGAAGAAATCTACATAATGTCATTAAAAGAAATCATAGAAGCAGAAATTGGTTGCATAATTTCATTACAGAAATGGCAAATAGAAAGATTCAAAATGCATCTTAAAAAAACCAACACAAAAACACACAAGTAATGTTTCCGTGAAGCAGCAATCCCAATATGCTCTTGAAATGTATTCTTATGCTGGTTAGAAGTAAAATGAATAGACAAAACATATAGAAAGAATCATCACAAACATCAGATACTCTTGATTCTCATGATTAAATAAATTATGAAATTAAGAGGTCTACATTTATAGTCAATGAAGCAAATTAAATATGTCAAGTTGCAATCCATTCAAATTTGTTCACGAACAAATGTCATAGCTGCAATGCTTTTGATCAACCTTCCTTTGTCCAGTAAATATCAGTCCACAATTGCCTAATTATATGCATTGCTCAGCAAGTTAGCTTTTCCAGAAACAGTACATGGCTAAGATCATAGCATGAAAGATTTAAGAGCGTAACATTGCAAGAAAAGAACTAAAAGAATCAAACTTAGATGTGAGTACGAGAAAGTTTTACCTTCAGATGAATTGTTGATGCATGGTCTCCATACACCACCTCTATAAGAGTCTTTCCATATAGTCGATATCTGTTGTTATTTAACTTCCGTTATCAACATCCAGCAAATAAAAATAAAAACCTTCAGGCAACACCAAAAATAAAAAATAAAAATAAAGTTGCATGCATGTAGATATGCACTACTCTAAAAAGTATTGCATAACATCAAATGACCTAAATGACACCAATATTGTCCCTCTGTTTGATCTGACAGCATAAATTCCTGTCAGGGTGTGCTTTTTATATCCTGTACACGGCATAATGTAATGTAAATCAAGTGGCTGCTCCAAGTCATAATGCCTAGTTCCAATATACAGAGATTGCCAGAGATTGCAAAAAATATTTATCGACACAAAGAGAAGAAAAAAAAATGAGAAAGATAGGGGTCCACTCTGAAATGAATACAAGTAGATAAATCAACAGAAACAAGGAACTCCAGGTGCAAATTTGCTAGGAACATTCAAATTTTGATACAAATCATATTAACAATTAATGTATGTTTTAGACAATGCTGTCTCATTCCTTAAATTTGAACTGAACAACTACTCATATCCTTACTAAAACATATTTGCAACTTATAAACAAATGAGAGATTTGGTCAGACTACAATTTCTAAAATAGCAAATACTTTGGCCTGCTATAATCCAAACAATTAAACAACATCAAAATTCAATATAAAAATCAGCATAGTCATCGTCATCCCAATCTGAGTGCCCACTTTCAATGGAGATGGAGATTTACGTGAGAATGGCAAACTGAACGTTTTGGCAACTTTGCTGTTTTGTCCCTAAAAAGAAATGGAGGATGTGACTGGTACCATATCAGAAATTTTAGTGAGGACATTTGGAGTAGAAATTGCCACTTTTCTGGTGGGAAATTAGTTGTGGACATCCAGACAAGAAAACAAGAGCATTCAATTTTAGACACAGAACCACATGTAATATCCAGATATTTCTTAGCCAAACTATCTCATAACCATATAATTATGTAATCTTAGGCAGTCAAGGAACCAAATGTGCCGTTAGTCTAGATTAATAATCAATAGTCATGTTTTCATGACTACTCGAAGGGAGATTTTTCCCTAAAAACATGTCAAATGGTCTTCTGCTGACTATGTTAATTCAAGACTCTGAATTTCATAGACGTGTCAAGCAACTTCACCTCATTACTCTGTTAATCAATTCTTCCAACAGTCATGTTGAATGCTCAATCTAATAATTGTAAATGATGCCAAAAGAAAGCATCAAAACTTTGCTCACACACAGCAACTGTCATGAATAGGACAAACATGCATTGGATCCTCAATTAGCAATAAATAGAAACATGCATTTTCCATCACACGAACAGCATCTTGCTAATAGAATTTCAACAGTAAACATTTTCCTTGAAGTCCAATTTAATTTGAGACCAACACCAACAAAATTACACCATTATTTCTCCCTGATGCCATCAAGTTTGTACTACCATACAATCTTATTTGTTCATTCATTCCACAATCAAAATTCATACCATTTGAGAACTGGATAGGACAGCAGAAGAGTAATCCTCAAAAATTTGGATACATTAGCTTAGGGCTCTGTCATTCCTAGATATCCTACATCACCAAACCTATTCCATTCTTCCAATTCAAAATTAAGTACCGAGGTGCTGCCAACCATTCAAATAATGGCAAATTTTCTAAGATGTTAAGAGGTCGAGCTTTCTAGTCACAAGTAGAGTGCAATTATCAAGAAACAATTAAATCAACTTAGAAAGCAACATTAATGAAGAAACCAGCCACATGAAATAGGAGTAACTGTAGTTATTAAATCAAATCCAGCAGCCTTTATCTACCAAAAGATAGTGCCTTGAACAAAAGAGATCTCAACTAGCCTCATTACAAACGCTTAAAGTAATTCACATCAGAAGTTCAAAAGGACAAAAATAGCAAAAAAATGGAAAAGAAAGTTTCTTTCCAAATATCAGTTTCAAGTTTATTAAGAATCACCATACATAGTTATAACTCAAATACTAGGTAAGTAAAGTGTCAAAATCACAAAAAATAGAAGTCACTTCCAGTATAAAAAGTAAGCACTTCAACATTTTAAATTTCAGACATGAGGCAAAATGAAAGAAATACAAATATTGAAAAGGTCCAAACAAAAGCAAAAGCAAAAGAAACTCACTAACCACATTGACAGAGGAATTATCAGAGTCCATATCATGTCGGACCTTGGCGTAAAACTGAGGGCTACGATAAACCGAACCGACGGCATGCCTGTGGTTAATAACCGGAACAACATCAAACGATACTGTTCCCATATAGAACAACATCCCAGCAATATACAACAGAGGCGCGAACAGAAAAATTCCTTGTCGCTTTAAAAGAACAGATAGTAGAACCCATGCAAGGCGCTGAGTGAGTGTCTTTTGAGGGGCTCGACCCGATTTGGATCCGCGGTGACGGTATCGTGGGGAGCGGCTGACTGGGGACGTTGGTGGCGATGATGGGCTACTGTGTCCGCTGCTCGGGAGCCGATTGTACGCTTGCATCGTGATTTTCTTCACATCAAGAATTATAATTATTTCATATAATATGATTCAGATGATGATGTGCAGACACAAGTGTGTTTGGGTGTACAGGTAGAGTGAGGAGAGGAGCAGGATGGAAAATGAGAGGCACATGACATGAAATTGATTTTCATCACCAGTCAATTTGTTTGCTTTTTATTTCCTCCAGGTTCTTCTTTTTCGCCTTTTTCATTTTGTTTTAAGTTGTGTATTGAGAATGAATTAGCAACTGACTCAATTTGCCATTAAATGCTTTGTCCTATACCAATTACCTTGTGAGGATTTTTCTTACTTCAAATTTTTTTTGATTAAATTAATAGGAATGAAGATAATAATTATAAATGTGATTAAAAAAGTGAAAATTTGTTAGATACATATACACAACAAAGAATATAAGTACCTGTCTTCTTTTGTAAATTTAAGCAGGTTTTATGAAGGAAAAGAAAATAAAATAGAAAAGCAATCTATATTTGGTGTTTGGTTACTAAGAAATGGTAGATAAAATAAAATTAAAGAGAGAATGTATTGCAAGGAAGGAAAATTTACTTATTTTCCTCACAAATGGGAGAAATCAAGAAAAGACATACTCTATCACTCCTTCATTCACCATTCTCGTGTTTATATTACTGACACCCTCATGTCACGAAAATCACATTTCTATAACAATCAATGACAATTTCTCAAAAAAAAAAAAAAGAAATAACATCACCATTTTAGTTAACAACCAAAAAATTTTAGAATTTTGAATTTCTTTTATTTTCTTTTCATTTACCCAAGCATTTTCCTTCCCTTAACAAAATCCTAGAACCAAACACAGTTTTAAGTGTGAAAAGGTAAAAGAATACTATCTCAAAAAGTTAAATGGAAATAATTGAATGATTAACATAGAAACAATATGGGAGAAACTATTTATAGCATATCAACTTGCAAAAAGATGTCATGTCACTACAGACCCCGAAGATTTACAACAATTATATTTGTGTATTAGATTGTTAGATTAAGTCCAGTATATTGATATTCACTTGTGATATTCTTCGGCTAAAGTTTTCATGTGATCTTCTTATTTCAACTCTGGTAATTGGAATGGAGATGATGCATATTAAGCTGCTTCACATAATCTTAACATTTGATATGCTTAACATGGTTACAAATTTACCCTTCATAGGCAAATTTTGGAAAACTAAATTTTAGTATTCTGTCCAACATAATCTGATGTAATTTTCCAAATGGTGTTCTATCTAGATGGTATTTGACAAAATCCAGAATTCTAAGTTCCATTTGGTAATAGATATATCTCATAGTCACATTTAGTCTCTCGTCTCATTGTTAAGTTTCATGTCCATCCCATGAAAAACAACTCCACCTTTCAACTAATGAACAGAAATGAAATCTGCACCTCGAGAGGAGTTTCGGATAAGTTTACAAAGCCCAACCAGGGCTGGTATGTACCTCATGCCTTTCAATTAACTCTACATATTTATTGGTTTACCTATCAAGAAGAGAAATTCTGAAAAAGGTATGTCAAAAATGTTTTATTTACGCTTTATGTGGCATCTCTTTTAGTTACCTCACCTGCAAAATGATACTGCATATACTACAATATTGGTGCTACTTAACATGAAGTTTCTATTATATACAGGAGGCCAAATTTGTAAAAACAGGTAGCTTAGAGTTGCTTAGACCTTCATCACTGAAACAAAGAGAGTTAATATGGCGTAAAAGAAAAGTTTCTTGGATATGATAGAACCATCTATAGCCATCTACAACGATATTGATGCTATTCAAGATAAAAGTAGTGCTTCTGTTTTCTTGGTTTCTGCAAAGACTTGTCGTTGAGTTCGTAAGAGACCAAGCCCCAAGATGTTACAAGCTCATTAGCATAAACCCCATTATTCTCCTTAACCTCTGAACATCTTAAGCATACAACGTATATCCATAAGAGAGAATTTCAAGGTAGCAATATGTGTGTGTGTGTGTGTGTCTATATATATATATATATATATATATATATATATATATCATATAACTAAAATGACTTCATGATGTACTCTTCAGCTAGAATCATCCAGCTACTGCTAAAAGGAACACTCCCATTTGAATGTACATCCTTTAGCATATCTCATTTCTACATTTGCTGAATCAGTTGAAACTTGAGAATATGTAGCCTAATACTCCCATTTGTAATGTGAATATGCAAAAATACAGCAACTAGTGTTTTACTCTCTTTTACATAATCAGTTCGTTTTACAAATATATTTGGAGACACTCCATACTCTAATTCTCCATCTGGATATGCCATTTCATTCACAGAAAGGACACAAAAAACTCATTTCTTTGTATAAAATTCCTAAGACCCCAATATTTTCATCAGCCAAAAGGTTCCATGCAACGAAATAAACACTTAAACCTTCAAATATTTCGACGGATTAATAGAACAGAGTCCGTGTGAATGTCCAGAAATTCGAGAAAAAAAGAAACGAGAGAGAGAGGGGAGCAAGAACAAGAAGTACCAGGAAACGATTGGATCAGCAGGCATCCACTGATTGGCTGCTCGAGGCGGCGGAGCCAGGGTGCGAAGAAAAAGTTCAGATTGACTTCTCCTATTTCCGGGCAAGACCATAGAAGAGAGTCTCGGGCTATTCAATTAGTTTTTACTCTATAAGGAATGTTTAAGGCCGCGGCGGTGCGAGGTGGCGGAGCGGCCAGGCGGCGGGGCGTGGAGACGGCGGAGCGGGGTGGCGGGCAGAGAGAATGAGTGAATCTGAGGGCAAAATGTGAATTGTGAGTGACGATTACAGTGGCGGTGTTAACTTAGCGCGAATTTGGACCGTCGGATCCTATAGATCCAACGGTCGAAATTGTGATGGACAATGAGTATTTTATTCGGTGTTTGATTCTTTCTCCCCACGTTCATCTAATTTTCATATTGGATTTTTAGGCCTGGCTTGGGTCTAGATCTGATTTAAAATTATTGAACATGAATATTTGATATTATGGTATTTTTTTCATATTTATTAATCTATATAATCTATGTATAATGTAATAAAATGCATAACATGAGAGTTGATAAAAGGATCCAAAAAATGATAGTTTTAAATCTAAGTAGAGAAATTAGCCGTAATTTAACACAGTAATTGAGTCCGGATTCCGAGATCAACGTGCACATATCAATTACAGGCTATCGATAATACAAATTGTTCAATTATAAAAATCAAGAATGCACTAAAAGGTCAAAGTGCACATAATCAGTTACAAGTTATAGATAATACAAATTGTTCAATTATTAAAAATAATAAATAAATAAATAAAGAGTGCGCTAAAGGAACAGTGCATTAAAGGAAATTCAATCTTCAATAATAATGAAATACATATGGAGTAATATTAAATTCAGAGGTGCACTTGCACCCCTAACCTATATATGGCTCCGCCATTGATTGACTATTTGAATGTAACACCGAAAATTTTTATTAAAACACGACTTGACCGCATTCAACAAATCATATGATAAGCAATAACACTTACATTGTCATGCCTATGTGATATAATCAACTCATCCTAAACATATACACTAATCACTTGATAAGTGTAATTCACTCTTAATACATAACTAATGCCCGCTCAACCGAAAATAGTGTGGACAAAAATTTCCCCGTGTAACAAGTTATTCTTGTCAATGAGAGCATAATAGCAACTTTTTCGGGTCAGAATTTTATTTTTATTTTTTTCCTTTATGTTGTCTTGATTTTAATTAAATCAATTGTTTCGAAAAGAAAACGTAGCCAAACTTTTGTTTGAAAAATGCATTTCGTTGTATGCTTTCTTAGTGCTGTTACATTTGCACTTGATCAAGCATTGCTCTTTAATATTTGTTTTGCCCTGTTATATTATTAGTCAATAAATCGTTGTGATGGGTTGTGTTCTATTGACTTATAATAAAATAAAAACAAAAAAGATTGCATTAATTGAATAGTGGTTTCTGGTTTTGTATTTATTTTTAATGAAATTGACAATTGATTAAGAAGATGTAATTGTTGGTGTAATCGTTATCAAACAAATAAAAAAGAAAAATTGCTGATGTTATTGTTTGACATGTAATATATCGATATTTATAGAAAAGAAATAAAAGGCAAATTCCATTTCAACCCCTAAAAAATTTTAGTTTTGGCAGAATAACCCTTAATATATATATATATATATATATATATATATTTTTTTTTTTTTAAAAAAGCGCACTTTGTCCCCAAGTCAATTTTTCAACAAAACTAAATGCACTTTGCCCGCTAGAATTACTTTAATTTGAGTAATATGCCCCTTATTTATCTATTTTAGTAACATTTATAGCACTTAGTCCCTAAAATTGCTTTATGAAATATTTAACCCTACCAAAATATTTTCGTTGTATTGTTTCAACTTCAAAACTTTTATCATTTTTTTACACACACAAACACACATCTACATAAATCATTTTGTTATTATTTAGTATATAATTTAATTAGTTTACATGATGAAACATTGTAGTTTTATTCAAAAAATTAAAAGAAGTATTTATATATTATACAGTTCAATCATAACTGTTTAAATGCAGGCTAATAAAAAATAAAATTACTATTTATCTTCTCAAATATGCAGTTTAGATTTGTTTGGTTAGGTTAACTTAGTAGTTGGATAAATGGATTGATAAAATTTAAATCATATATTATATAGACAAATTAATTTATATATAAATATTATAATGATAAATTAACTATATACACATTAAAAAAAATTTTAAATGATAAAAAATTTTAAATGGATAAAATGCTAAATAAGATATTTTAAAGGGGTTAAGTGTATTTACAAAAGCAAATTTAAAGGGTAAAGTAATATGAATATTTTGAAAAATCCAATAAAGGGAAAAGTGCCCAAGTCCAAGTAGTTTCAAGGAGCAAAGTACATTTAATTTTGTTGAAAATTTTTCATAAAATTGATCGGAGGAATTTTTTTTTTAATTTTTAGAGAGATATAGTGTCAAAACTAAAAATTTAGAAGAGGTGAAATGCAATTTATCCAAAAATAAAAATAAATGGGTTCATATCCAATTGATGCATCCAACATGGTTTCTCTTTTTTATTTTTTCCTTTTTCTTTTCTTTTTTTTTTGTGTGTGTTTCTCTTTTGTTTCTCCTTCTTGGTGATAAAAATGCTTGCAACATGAATCTAATTTTCTTGAGAAGGTTTGCTAACTTTGATCTATATTTCCAATACATCAGTATAACCCCTTATATTTGACTTTCGTTTCATTTTGAATTTTTTATGATTACATTCGGTAAAGGTTTATGGGTGAAATTGTATGAATATCTCATTCATAGTTATCTTTGGTAGAATACTTCTTGCCCTTTATAAAGTTTGGGCCCCGTTTCTTATCCTTTAATTTATTGGATAGCACATCCCACCATGGGGGTGGGATGTATAATCGAATTGATAATTGAGTTAATAGGATTTGTGATTTATTGTATTACCCTTAAATTTATATGATGGGGCCAAAATTCAAAGGTTTTTCATAATTTGCTTCTAATACATATGGGAAAAAGAATAATACCAAACATTCTTTGAAGGATATCTTACAAAATAATACTTGCTACCAAATAAATTAATGCAATAGATTAATAACATAATTATGGCATATGTATCCATGGTTCTATTATCACATACAATTCTATACTACTATTAAACACAACATATATGTCAAATACATCATTATGATCTCTTGTAGATTAGGCCCTATATTGACAATTCAGTCATTTGTCTCCATTATCTGATAATTTAAGTATGGCTAAGTCAAAAAATGAGATAAATTTTGTTAGTCAAAGAGGCTTACTTCAACTGGCAAAATTGAGAGCCCAAAACTGCAAGGTCCTGGGTTTGATTCCCCATCGATGTATGTATGGGTCTTTTATTCATATGTTAATGGTAGCTTATTGTTCTACTTTAATAGTTGTTTGTTCGCACATTTGTGATAGAGTTGTTTGATTTGTAAATGATACGGTTTAAGATATGATATATTAGTATTATTTGTACTACATGAGTTATTGATGCAATTGTTCTACTTTATTAGGAGTTTGTTCTCTTATTTGTGATAGAGCTATTTGATCTCTAAATGATATAATTTGAGATATGATGTAATAGTCTTATTTGTACTACATGGGTTATTAACACAAATATTGTTTTACTTTAATAGTAGTTAGTTCGCTTATTTGTGATAGTGTTGTTTTATTTGTAAATGATATAGTTTGAGATATGATGCAGTAGTCTTATTTGTACCACATGAGTTATTGATACAATTAAATGATATGTACTCTAAAAAATGATAAATTTTGTCAAAAACAAATGAAATTCATTGAAAAAAAAAATTAAAATTACTAGAATAGAAAAAGAAGATATCACAACCTCTCCTAGTATTCAGCCTCTACCTAAAATAAAAGATTTTAAATTAAAATCAAAAACAGACTTAGAAAAATTTCTTGATGAAAAATTTAAAAATCAGAAACTAAATACTCTTGATAAATTTGAACAAAACATAAATGAAAATGAAGATTATAGGCAAACAGTTCAAGAAGAGATTAATAAACTAGAAAAATATGTTGATAAACCAACCCAAAAGCTTTTTTATTATCCTAGGCCAACATCCCAAGACATTCTATATAAGGAACATGATTATATTTTAAATAAGGGAAAAAGATTTTTTACCTTCCGAAGTATTCGCGTTTTTACACTTTACCATCTAAACTTTTTTTTTGCCGTTTGCCATCTGAACTTTACGTTTTTTTTTGGGTGAGTTTTTCAAATGCAATTATTTTTTGGGGTGAGTTTGTCAAAAAAACGTAAATTTCAGATGGCAAACGGCAAAAAAAAAAAAAAAGTTTAGATGGTAAAGTGTAAAAACGCGAATACTTCGGAGGGTAAAAAATCTTTTTCCCTTTAAATAATAGCTATAGTGGCAAAAATATTTATGAATGGAACATAGACAGATTTATTGAGAGACAAATTTATAATAATGTCCATAAAATGCTTATGTACAACACTATCAGTAGGAATAATGGTAATAGTGATAAATCAATTGCTAATGTGATAGTTCTAGGGTTTACATGCCAATTAAAAGGTTGGTGGGATAACTACCTAACCCAAGCCAATAGAGTAGATATTTTAAGTACAATAAATACTGAAAATGGTGTTCAAGCTAAAAATGGAGTTTATACACTTGCCATTAATATTATTGAGCACTTTACAAGAGGATAGTTAGATAATAGTGAAAATATTAGGACTCTTTTACAAAATTTGAGATGTCCTACCCTCACTTCATTTAGATGGTATAAAGATGTTTTTCTTAGTAATGGAACTTCCGGAGTCTAACAATACTCATTGGAAATCTAAATTCATATATGGTCTACGCCCTTTATTTGCTAAAAGGATTAGGAAGGCCCTAAGAAAGCGAGACATCAACATTAATTATGAGAAGTATATTTACGGCAAGCTAATAGGAACTTGTATTCAAGAACGGTTATCTCTCTGTAATGAAATGAAATTGAATCAACAAATTAAAAAATACCATTTGAATGAAAAAAGGCAATTAGGCCAATTTTGTGGACAATTTGGTATGGAATTACGATCTCCCAGCAAGCCCCTTAGGCAAATGAAAGATGATAACATTGTAAAACAATATTCTCATAAGGAAAAGAAAAGAAAAGAAAAGAAAAAAGAGAAAAAAGAAAACTAGATAGAAAATTCAAAAAATTCAATGGAAATCCACAAGCATGTTTTAAATGTGGAAGAGTTGGGCAATATTATAAATAGTGCAAAACAAAACAAAAGATAAATAATCTCAATGTAGACAATGAATTAAAAGAAACACTAGCAAAATTATTGTTAAATTCTGATTCAGAAACTTCTGATAGTTTTTCAAATAGTTCTGAAGAGATAAAAGTTTTAGATAATGAGGACTATGTTTTAGAGTCAGATCAAGAGTGCTGCAATAATTGTCGGGAAGGTAAACCTTGCTCAAAACAAGATATTAACAGTAATGGGGAAGAATTTTATAAAATTCTTTTACAGTTTAAAGATTTTTGATATTAATATGCTTAATAAGGATAGCATGATAGAATTATTAAAATTCATTAAAGACCTGATATAAGGTCAAAGATTTTTGATCAAATGGTTAATGAACCAACTACTTCTAACGATCATGTTCAAACAATTCATAGATCTCATGAACCATACACTATGGTTGAGGTCCAAAGAATATTAAAAGAAAGACAAAAAATTGAGGCCTCTACAACAGTACAAGACTTAATACAAGAAGTCAATAGCCTAAAGAAAGAAATCAATGACCTAAAGCAAGAAAATAGGTTTCTAGATGATAGAATAACTAAGCTAGAAGTTTATAACAAAGGCAAACAAGCTATATCATTTCTTGAAAAATATTTTGAAGATCAAATAAGATTTTCTGAAGATGAAAATTTCCTTTCTACCCTTGAGATGGCTACATCACAAAAATGGTTTGTGATGACCTAAAGCAAGAAAATCAATGACCTAAAGCAAAAAAATAGGTTTCTAGATGATAGAATAACTAAGCTAGAAGTTTATAACAAAGGCAAACAAGCTATATCATTTCTTGAACAATATTTTGAAGATCACATAAGATTTTCTTAAGATGAAAATTTCCTTTCTACCCTTGAGATGGTTACATCACAAAAATGGTTTTAAAAATTACTTTACTAATAGATAATAATTTTAGAAAAGAATTAACATCATTGGTTAATAGTAGACCTGACTTAATTGCTTACAGGAAGAGATCATCCCAATCAGGTATTTTCATAAAACCACTCATTCTCTTAGTTCAGCAAATGGTAAAAAAATGGATATATATAAAATATAAAATTCCAAAAGCATACATTTGTAAAGACAAAGTTTGTATTCCGACAAGTTTTTTACTAGTTAAAAACATCACTAATCAAATAATTTTGGGAACTCCATTTTGGAAAAGATTTTTCCTATGAAAAATATAAATGAATAAAGATTTATTGGAACCTTTGAAGAGAAAGAAATAACTTTTCAATTTATAACTGAACCTTTTACTAGAGTACTAAATGAAGTCAGAGAGTTGCTTAGTAAAAACCTAACAAATGAATTTTCTTAAGCAAGAAATTAATATTCTTACAACTGAAGAAAAACTTGAAAATTCTAAATCACAGGAAAAAATAAAATTAAAAACAAATCAATTTTATATACAAATTTGCAATGACCATCCTAATGCCTTTCGGAGTAGGAAGAAACACAATGTTTCTCTTCCATGTGAAGAGAGTTTTGATGAAAAGAAAATTCCTACAAAAGCTAGACCATGTCAAATAAATTCTAAATATTTAGAATTATGTAAAAAGGAAATTGCCTCCCTTTTACAAAAGGGGATTAATAAGGCAGTCAAAATCTCCATGGTCTTGCACAGCTTTTTACGTTAATAAACATGCAGAACAAGAAAGAGAAGTTCTTAGACTTGTAATAAACTATAAACCTCTTAATAAAATTTTAAAATGGATTAGGTATCCTAAACCTAATAAAAAAGATTTGCTTGATAGATTGCATGATGCAATAATATTTTCAAAATTTGATTTAAAATCAGGATATTGGCAAATTTAGATTGCGGAAGAAGACAAGTATAAATCTGCTTTCAATGTCCCAATAGAATATTATGAATGGAATGTCATGCCATTTGATTTGAAGAATACATCTTCTGAATTTCAAAATATAATGAATGATATATTTATACCTTATAATGACTTTATTATAGTATATATTTATGATATTTTAGTCTTCTCTAAAACAATTGAATTACATTTTAGACATCTAGATATTTTCAAAAAAATTATAGTAAAAAATGGTTTGGTCATATCTAGGCCTAAAATGCTATTATTTCAGACAAAAGTAAGATTTTTAGGACATAATATAGAAAAGGGGGAAATAATTCCTATAAATAGAAGTGTAGAATTTGCATCAAAATTCTCTAATAAAATAATTGAAAAAACTCAACTACAAAGGTTTCTGGGAAGCCTAAATTATATCTCGCCATATTATAAAAATTTGGCATAAGATACAACTATTTTATATGATAGATTAAAGAAAGATCCTAAACCTTGGAATGAGAGCCATACCCAACCAATCAGAAAAATCAAAGAAAAGGTTAATAATCTCCCTTATTTAATGCTTGCTAATCCAAATTGCCAAAAAATTATTGAAACAGATGCTTCAGATATTGGTTATGGTGGAAATTTAAAGCATATTTCTCCTCATAATAAACAGGAATATATTGTCAAGTTTCACTTAGGCAAATAGAATAACAGTCAGAAAAATTCGGCTACGATTGCTAAAGAAATTCTTATTGTTAAATGTGTTTTAAAATTTCAGGATGACTTGAACAATCAGAAGTTTTTGATAAAAACTGATTGCCAGTCAGCAAGAGTTATGTTTCAAAAGGATTTTAAACACGATGTCTCAAAGCAAATGTTTGCTAGATGGCAAGCTCATTTAGCTTCTTTTGATTTTGAAATTCAATATAAAAAGGGGAAGGATAATAGTCTACCTGATTTTCTTACCCGTGAATTTTTACAAGAATGATTCCACTAGAAAGAAATAATACCCCTCCAGCTAATAGAGGAGGAAGAGGAAAAATTTGGCCCAGTTGGGACACCAAAGGCTAATAGCCGACAATATTGCATCATTCTCAGGTAATATACCTAAGGACAAAAATGATCCTATTTATAAGGAATTTATGGAATTCTTGGAAAAAAAAGCAAGAAGATAATAATCCTTCTCATGCAAAAATCGTGAATGAAGAAAAGAATGGAGACCCCTCTACAAATGGACAAAATACTAATAAAAAGTTAATAATACTCTCAGAAAATAAAGATCTCCAATGGAAGGATGAGCCATGGACTTTAATGCAAAGATATTTAGATACAACATCCTATGCTGTAAGTTCCTATAAATAAAAACTGAATTATGAGAATACACTCATGCATACTGGATCGTGTGAATTTTCACATTTTACTCCAGCAAATAATAAGTAGGTTTATAACTTCAACAAAGTACTAATCAAGTGGATAATATCTACAAAAGAATGGAGTCTAAGCACTCTAAAGGAAAAAGAATATATCCATCCTTAATTAAAAGTCCCGATAACATTTAATTAGTAGGATTGTGTTAAAGTTTTTCATAAAGCATTTCTTTATGAAAACTCTAAAAGAAAACAATCATAGTTTTTCAAGATTTGCCCTGAAGTTTATAAATGAGGGGAACAACCAAATTGATTTTATCAATGGTAGATAAATTATGGTCCATCCATTAAAATTCTGTCAGAACCATTCAAAGTTTTATATACCAAATGGGTGAATGTTTCACCAAAATTAATTGAAATGGAACATCAAAACAGGGATTAAGAGAATAACCCCAATGTATTTCTTTATGGAATTCTTGATTCCCTAGATTTGGGAATGGGCATCTGAATTTGGTTTTACACATCAAAATATTCCATGTTCAAGAAGAATATTCTGCACAAAGTTCTGGAATAAATTAGTATAGAAGGAAGATGGCAAATTGCAAGGTCAAGAGACAATTTACCAGATCCGCCAATAGATTGAAGACTACAATGAACAAATTATGACAAGGCAGAAAAGGGAATTGCCCAGCCCGTTCCATCATATTGCCAGAAAAATCCAAATGCAAAAGGGGATAATGACTAAGGATGACATTATATAGTCCTATATTGAAAAAATGAAAAAAAATATTTAATAAAAAATCTTGATGTAGAAATAAAATCAGACGTCTCAATGGCCTCATCTTCCAAATAATAAGACACCCAATATTATGTTGGAGAATCTCAAGATCCATATGAGGAAGAAGAAGTTTCAATTGAAGAGATTTTTGACATTCTCAAAGAGACCATCAAAGAAAATATCAAGAAAAAATCAGAGGGACCGGGAACAAAGTCCAGACAAGACTGACAACCCTCTGACAAGCACGATATTAAAGAGGACAATAATGGTACCAAACCTGCAGTTTTAAAAAGTAGCAATAATGCATGCTCACGGATTTCAACTATGTTCAAATCCGAGAAAAAATTATATTTAATAAAATTTGATGTCCGCACAACTATTATAAATAGCGGACTTGTGTATTTATTTAGGCATAGTTTGTTCTAGTATTTCTAAAAAGTTGTTCTCTATTCCTCCCTTGTACTACTAATATCTTTGTAATAATATTTGGAGTAAAATAAAAAATTGGCTTCTCGGATTATTTCTCTCTATGTCTAACATTGATGTAAGTTTTAATTGCTTTTATTTATTTTAAGTTCATACTTTATTTAGCCTAAATGACAGACTAAACTACTTGTGTTGGGCTGTATCATTCTAGATTGAAATGTCTATCATGGAAAGATGGTTGTGTTAGAAAAACAAGTTTGTGCTAAATTCAAGAATAATCATGCCAAGGTTAGGAATCAAAACAGGTATGAATCTAGTTCAACCTATGGTTGTGTTTTGCCCAACTGAGTATGGCGTTTCCAGGGCCTTTGTTTTGATAATGCCAGACTAGACTTCATTGGCAGTTTTGTTCCTGTGAATTCATCCTATGACTTGTTATTTGTAGGTTTGGCATGATTGGCGGGACGTAAATGGTATTAGAGCCATGGTATATAGGTCGTATAGGTGGTGTAATTCAACACAATCATTCAATGATGAATTTGATTAAGAGAAAGGATATTGTTAAGAAGAGTGTCAATGAGGAATATGATATTCCTCAAAATCTAGATCTTCTTAATAAATGGTCTATCTCAGAAGTTGAACCTAAGATAATACATCAGTTAGGTACTTTTGAAAAATTAAGTTTAGAGCAAGTAATTAAAACTATGGAAGAGACGATGTCTTTAGAAAATGATGAAATAATTATAAAGTTGCTCAACAATAGAGATTTAGATCACTACAAGTCTACTCATAAATTTATACATATAAGATTAGTAACAAATTGCTTTTTAGCCTCTCACATTAGGGGGATAATCTTAAGAATATTTTGTCCACAAGTAGAGTAACAGTTGATGATGGTCTTTTTGAAATGAAAATTTTGATATTTTTTTATATTGAAATAATTATCATGTTTTTTTGAATATAAAAATAATTATTAGGAGCTTTAGTAATATATATATATATATATATATATATATATATTATTTTGAGAGTCATGCTAGCTAGCTAGAAGAATCGTAAATTAATTCATAGGAAAGGTCCACTTAAGAAGTTCTTTTAAATTTTATTTTAAAGAGCCCTTCAAAGGTTGGTTACGTTATACTTTATAGAAGGTAAATTAAAAGTCACGAAATACTAATATTTTATTTAAATTTAAATAGAACCCGTATTTTATTTATATTTTAGAATATCTCTTACACACTAAAGACTTTTTTTGTAGTATTTGGGAAAATGCAAGTTTTGTTGTATAAGTTGGTTTTGTTAAAAAAAAATTTCCTTTTGAAATCGATCTATTATAATTAATCAATTACACCAATGATCTATTATAATTATGAAATTAATATTCTAAACTAAGAGTAAACTATTACAATCAATCATCATCAAATAACAACAAAAAACAAACTATTATAAAGTAGGAAAATACTAGTATTAAACTAAAAAAATACCCACATTCACAAAGAATCAAACCCACAACCTTGAGCTTATGGAATCTTCACTTTACCATTAAAACAATGTCTTCATTGGCCATCTATGATGCACGGACACGCCTAAAAATGACGTTGTGCAGTATCGGACACGGACACGGCTCCGACATGGCAAAAACATGTTCGAAAATTAAAAAAAAAAGAAAAAAATCCGACACGGTGTCGGACACGAATGAAGGACGTGTCCGACACAGGCTGAGGCTTTTGATATATTACAAAGAGTTAAATGGGGTCTTTTTTAAAATTTTAAAAAATTACTAGAAATACTGAAAATAATAAATAATTTTTTTAATATTTAAATCTTATAACCCAATTAAGAGGTGTTTGTTTTAATAATGAATATTATTATTTATCTATCATATATTTTAATTTAATAAATTATAAATAGATAATATAATATAAAATATGTTTTAACAACCTGTGTCAGAGCCGTGTCGTGTCCTAAAATTTTGAGATTTTTCGTGCCGCCGTATCTGTGTCATGTCCGTGTCCCCGTGTCCGTGTCCGTGTCCGTGTCTGTGTCTGTGTCCGTGCATCATAGTTGGCCATCCTATGAGTTGGTTCATTTTGGGTTTTAATCCTTTCATCTATATTATTCAGACTTTTTGTTTTGTAAGTTTTTAAAATTGACAATTTTGATCATACTTTTGCTAGAATCTCAATTTTTCAATGGAGAATTGCTGAGGTGGATGCAAGTTGACAAATGTGTATCGTTGGAAAATTGAAATTCTAATAAAAATGGGACCAAAATTGTTGTTTTTTTTTCAAAATTGATAGAATTTATGAAAACCCAAATAATATAAATAAAAGGTTAAAATTCAAAATATGTCAACTTATGAGACTAAAATTGTATTTTTACATAATCACTGGAAATAGGGATGAGCATAAATTTTTAAAAATCGCCTGAACCACCCGCACCGCACCAAACTACACTGTTTTTGTCAATTTTTTGAAAAAAAATCAAGGTAATAACTAACTTTAAAGCCACTCCGTAAAATTGGTTCGGTTTTAATTTTCTCCTCAAACCGCACCGAACCGAGTCGCTCACATGTATATATATATATAAATTTATCCATTTTTTAACTTAAATTCTACAATGTATAAGATAAATTCATTAATCATATTTTAAATTGTTTCAAATTTCATTAGTTATTGGTTTAATCATTCAACATTTCAAATACACCTAACCATTCATTATTAAATTATGCATGAACTAAAACTTTAGTATGTTATATTAGCCAAAATCTTAAAAAGTTGCGTAGTAAAATCAATATTATTGTTTAAGCTTGATTTAAGTATGCAAAGTCGCATTTTGTTTATTAGTTTTATGAACTCTATACATTTAGTCTCTATACTTTTTATATATAAAAAATTTATTTTTATGCATTGAATTTTTAATATTAACTTAAATATTTTATTAATATTAGAAAATAATATTTTTTTCTTTTGTCTAATTTTTTTTTCTTGTTTAAAATTGTCAAACTGCACCGAACCGATTTAAACCGCACTTTTAATTTTAATTTTAAAAATTATAGTTTAAAATGTATTTAAGAAAAAAATGTATATGATAATTTAATTTTAGATATGTTAAAAAAATCAAAATCAAACCGCAATCGCACTTAACGGAAAATCACATTTTCTTTCAATCAGCGACACGATAAGTTGCTGAAAAGCGAAACCAACTGTCAGGCACTTGCCGCTGTAACAAGTTGGCAAACACGTGCTTGCTCTCCAACTTAGCGTGATTTCACTTATGTCTCGCCTCGTCCCACGCCATACATCACCAATTTAATTATACAATTTTCCTGGATTTATTGATCTTCTCCTCTAAGCCTCTCACCTGCATAAAAAAAAATTAGCTTTAATTCTTGGAAGAATGTAGAGGTTACACACATTTAGATAAGATCACCAGCTTCACGTGGGACTCACGATAAGAGAATTTGCCATTTGTAAATAAAATTTCTTTTTTTAGGGTAATATTTCAATTGTAATTTGACATTTTCAAAAAAATATCAATCAATATCCCCCCCCCCCCCCCCCCCTTGAGCTAGCACCTTTTAAGAGTCTTTGCGATGCTATACTTGTTGGAAAACTTTAATTAAAAAAATAATTTTTTTTGCAAAATAATCTATAATATACATATAAAATACGATTTTCATAAATTGAATTAACGTAGGATCATAAAAAAATGATTAGATAATAATTTGAATATAAATTGTTTACCTTAATCCATTGGAAAGTGAAAGAAAACTAAATCTTGGATTGTGTTCTTCTAAGTTAAGAAACACCATCAATTCAATTTTTTCTGAAAATGGGGCAGAAATGAGCAATGTAATGCTTTCGATTCACGGACCACAACCCTAACATACCTTGTGTCCAACCACTTTAATTATGGTCCATCAAACACAGTTAAATGTATAATTGGGCTTTTATATATAAAATAGTCTATACTTAATATGATATTTTTACTAGCTTATTTATTTAATTTCGTAATGGATTACATATGTGGGATCCTTTAACGGGATAGCCCATAATGTACAATTTAATTCATATGAGACCACCAAAATAGAAAAAACCCCAACCATACTTGTTTTTTTTTTTTTGAAATTCAAAAGATCGATTATCATTACAATTAAGTGGCCACAACCACAAACAATGGTCCAATACAAATTATACAAGACAGGGTGTAAGCCCGCTTTCCGAAACAAATGAAGCAATGTGAGCTAATTAATCCATGTGCAGCGCCATTCATAGTCCTACAGACTACCCATAAGCTAACGGATTGCGAGTTGCACATAATTTGAATATCACGGATGAGGTTTCCAATAGTTGAAAGACCTTCCTCTTGACAGCCCAATGCCTAGATAATTAATGGCTTTTTCCAAAAGAAAAATACTTATTTATTGAAGAAAAAAAAATTCACTTCAATAAAAATTGTGTTTGGTTGGATGCTTTTTAGAAAAAGTAGAATTTAACAGAAAAAACCCAAAAGTGACTTTTTTTTAAAAGTTACATAGAGTAAATTCCAAAAAAAGAATACACATTGTAAAATACTTTTAATTACTGTATTTGAATACAAAATACTACTTGATTCAAACAGAAAGTTCTATTATAAAAAGTATAGTTCGACAAATACACATTTTTTTTAAATCTATTCAAATGGGTCCATAAGCGTGTCATCTGCAAAGAAAAGATGCGATATAAACAGCTGAATGCCTTTGCACATATAATGAATAAATATTGGGACGAGGTATCTCCTTGCACCAATCCCCTATAAGGTTCACAAAGCCAAATTGGATACGATTGAGAACAAAAGAGTAAGTAAAAATCATCACACAAATCTCCCATGCACACTGAGTATGAGAAGAATTTTCTCCCAAAAAACCCAATTGATCCCACTCGATCATAAGTTTTGCTTATATCCAGTTTTAGAGCCATATGGCCAAAATTTCCCCACATCATAGTTTTAAGAAGATGCTTCGTTTCAAAGCAAGAAGCACATTTTCAGTTATTAAACAACCTATAATGAAGGTAGAGTGGGAGGGAGATACGAGCTAATTATTCTACTAAGGTTTCAACCCATGAGCAATTGTTTTTGATACTCGTTTATCCATCACATTACAAAAACTAATAAGCCATAATCGAGAAAGGTTCAGGATTAGAACATTTCGTTATAAAGATAATGTTTGAGTGATTAAACTCATATATATTTAAATACATGATGGCTAAGAATCGAAAGAGCACATTCGCACACATCATGACCGATTGAATTCGAGAAGGCTTGATAACATATGATGGCAAATCGCCAAGACCCAAAGATTTGTAAAGGTTCATCTATTTCAGGGCTACATGAATCTCTCGACGGTGAAATGTGCAAGCAAGGTCTCATTCATCTCTTGATCCACTGGGCTAGGGTGGGGTGGGGGGTGGGTGGGTGGGGAAGGTTACAACAAACAATGCGGCTTGCATCATATCCTAGGATGGATTGCTCAACCAAACATCGCACCAAAAGTGATGATGTAGTCGGATTTTGCACGGGAACACGTCACTCCTAGCAAAGTTGAGGTTCGAGTAAACTGGTCCAATATCCATCCAATGTTCGAGTAAAGAGTATGAGTGTGTTGGTCGGGTCCTATTCTGCAAGGATGGAACACACGTGAGCCTAGCCGCAAGTGTGTCCGGCAAAGACCTTCCGACACTGAAGTCAGAATTTGAGCAGGTAATCGGAAGGTAATAATGTGCGTAAAGTGAATTTGAAAAGCTTACCCCTTATGAATAATAATGTTATGCTATTTATAGAAATTGGAGATGAGTGGGCCGGACTAAGGTTAGACCGGCCCAACCCTACTATTCGTACAGGGGATAATCCTCGGCACACGTGTCAGGGATGTGTCGGGTACACCCATTGTTAGAGACGGGTATTTTTGAGACCACCTTGAGGATGATCCGGGACCACCCAAGGAAGATGAGACAATCATCAAAGAGACACTAATTCGTTGAGACCCTCGTATCGAGGATACACATTGGATGCCGGGGCATATTGGTGAGCTGTGCTCGGCCTCCATCCTTAGTCAGCTCAGTCATGGCCTGATCGGACTTGTTCAGACACATGGCACCTCACGACTTCCTTTTCGTTAATCTTTTCCATTTCTATGCTTCCTCTTCGTTAATCTTCCTTAGATAACCATGAGTGGGTCCAAGGGTAGTTCCGATAGCCAGAATAGGGTGATGGAATATCCCATCGGGGAAGGTTTAAGCGACATAGATTTGTCGATTTTCTTGGATGCCGAAGCCTCTTTCAAGGGGACATCATCTCGATGCCCGGGCGAGGCAAGTACAAGCCAGCCAAGGAGGGGCGGAAAAAAGCCCGAGCAAGGTGAAAGAAATGAGGTAGCGAATGATTGCCGAAGGCGGGAAGGAGCTTCCTCAGATGGGCGAACCATCTGAATTATCGAGCCTTTCATGGAGACCCATCGTCGGGGTGGAGGATCAACCCGAGCCTTCGTCTCATCAGAGGACGAAGGCTATAGTGGGCAACAAAACCATGGTGAGCTGGGGCAACATCATCGCTCACAACTCTGATCGGGACGTGCAGAAAATGATGAATCACTACGTCAACCTCCCATTTGCCCTGATCTGGCCGACCAGCGAGGAATCCATCACGAATCCTCCTGCGAGGTGCATCCCCATCCACTACTCTCATGTCGAGAATGGGCTTAGGTTCCCCATTCCGGCCTTCATATCTTCAATCCTCAACCGCCTAAACATAAGCCCAATCCAACTAACCCCGAACTCATATGCTTCGATCTGTGCCTTTGTTGTATTCTGCCATTGCATTGGGCACAGACCTACTATAGCCAACTTCTCTGACCTCTTCCAAATAAACCATTCGGTTATATCCTCCCTAGACGATGAATTCAACTGCTTCTTCATAAGCGCGAAGAATGGGAGGAAAATCATTGAAACGACCTCGTCTTCATACAGGAGTGGCTGGAAGCAAAAATGGTGCTTCGTGCACTCCGACCAGGAATGGCCGGTGAGGAGGTTTCACAATTCAGAAGTCACTGACCGGACTGGGGTCGAGTAGCTGGTCGAGGGAGTGGGTCATCGGCCACAAACGCAGGGGCTACTGTGCCCCATTTATCTGACTCAGGAGAGATTTCTCGTAAAGGCTGGGCTCTCGCCGGCCAGACTAGGGATCGAGGATATTATTTTTACTGTTCCTCAAATTTCATTTTTATTTTATTATCGCTGACTTCTTTATTTTTGTTTGGCTTGGATCTGGCTTGAGAATGACTCTGACCGACCCTTCTTGTTTTGGTTTTGCAAATCAATGCATCTTGGAAGTGGGCAGATTGAACCACTTGGCCAAGGTGATCTATGGAAGGAGAAGGCTATCTCCCCTCCCCCTCTGGAGGAGGGGCGTGGCGATGTTGACGATGCCCCCTCGATGGTTGCCACAATTAACCCCCGGGTTTGTGGTTCAAGCCACCATCATTCCCGCACAAGCCCTGCATCAAAACAATTGACGTCGAGGAGGACACCGCGCTGGTCCAAAAGAAGAGTAAGGCACCCGACACCTCGACAGTTTTGAAGAAGACAATGGGGCCTAATCTGAAGAAACCAGCCCCGAAGCCGAGCAAAGGCAAGCGTGCCGCTGATGGCTTCGGTTATACACTCGAGGAACTGGAGGTGCTAAACTACATGGATGTTACAGAGCCCTACTTTGGTTCCAAGTTTGGCGATCTCTTCGGTGCAAGTGTCCTAACTAGGGGTGGGCGTTTCGGGTCGGGGATCGGGTACCCGACCCGATCGGGATTTTCCCTATTGGGCTGAGCCCGATCGGGATTTTGAATTTCAGGACGGTACCCGAGCTCGAAATAATTTTTCGGGATGGGATTTGGGGTCGGGTTTTGCACCCGAAATCCCGATCGGGTACCCGACTGTATTAATTAAAAAAAAATCAAAACACAACTTAAAACTTAAACTCAGAACCCTCACGCCTCTTTCTCTCTCTGTTCACTCTCAAGTCTCAAGACTCTCATTTCGTCGTTTGTAACTTTTGTCCACCTCTCCCATCTCCTACCAACAAACTGCACCGGCGAAGGAAGAGCAGATAACAGCGGCGCCGGCGAACAGCAGTGGGCAGCAAGCAGAGCAGCAGAACGGGGACGAGCAGCACAGCAGCAAGCAGAGCAGCAGGACAGGGACGACTGACGAGCATCAACGGGGCGGGCAGCGGGTAGCAACTAGCCAACTACTAACTAGCAAGTAAGTGTTAATTTGAAGTTTAAAATTGTGAAATTGCGAAATTTTGGGCTTGATATTGTGAAATTTGAGTTGATGTTGTGAAATTTAGGGCTTGATAAGTTGATATGTTGTGGCTTGTGAATTGAATTGTTAATTGTGATATGTTGTGAAATTATGAAATGTGAATTGTGAAGGCTATGTTTTGATTTAAAATTGTGAATTGATGTTGTGAAGTTGTGAATTGTGAAATATAGGGTTTGATTTAAAATCGTGAATTGATGTTGTGAAGTTGTGAATTGTGAAGTATAGGATTTGATTTAAAATTATGAATTGAAGGCTAGGGCTTGATGTTGAAATTGATGTGGATTTTCTTTTTTTGCATTTTTCACAGTGTCTAATTTACGGGATGATAATGATATTTACGACAATTGTGAGGTAGATATGGATTATGAAATGATGATGATGAAGTTATTGAGTTGATAAATTAAAAAAACGAAGTAGAAAAAAAACTACATCTAGATCGCCATTTTTGAAGCATTTTGAAAAGTTTATGTATCCGAAAGACAAATTTCAAAAGGGAAAATGCATATATTGTGGTGCAATCATTAAAGCCGATCCAAAGCAACATAGGACAAAGGGTATTAAAAATCACTTTGAGTCATGTAAAAAAAAGCCCCATGAGATTGCAACTAATCAAGCTCGAATTTCTCTTCAACCAGCGCGCGGGGGGGGGGGGGGGGGGAGATAAGGAAGGAAATATATCTTGTTGGAGATTTGATCAAGAAAAGATACGAGAAGTTTTGTGTAAATGGTTGATAATTGATGAACTTGCTTTCAAAACGATTGAAAATCCGGGATTTAAGCTTTTTATGTCAATTGCATGTCCTATGTTTGTGATTCCGTCTCAGAGAATTGTGACTAAGGACATTTTTAATATGTATGTGAGTGAAAGAATGACATTGAAATCATTTATTAAAAATCACTCACAAAAGGTTTGCATCACGACGGACACATGGACCTCAATTCAAAGGGTCAATTATATGTGCTTAACGGTGCATTTTATTGATGATGATAGGACACTTCAAAAAGAATTTTGAATTTTTGTCAAATTTCTGGACATAAATGTGATAATGTGTTTGTTGTCACAGTTGATAATGCTTCATCAAATGACGGTGCAGTTGCATACTTAAAGAAGAAATTTGATAATTGGGGTACTAATCTTTTGGGTGGGAATTATGTTCATATGAGGTGTATTGCACATATTATAAATCTTGTTGTTCAAAATGGGTTAAAGAACAAACAGAAGCATGAGGCTATTTCTCGCATTAGATCTGCTATTAGGTATATTAGAAACTCCCCGGCTAGGTACAAAAGGTTTCAAGAATGTATTGAGCTTGAAAAGTTAGAAATGCCTCGATGTGCCTACTAGGTGGAATTCCATCTGTTTGATGTTGGAAAGTGCGATATGCCTTCAAAGCGCATTTTTTGCTTATGGGGATGTTGATCTTGCCTATGCACAGGACCTATCAAAGGCGCCTTTTGATGGTGTTCCTAGTAAGGATGATTAGGATAGGGCTGAACTGTTGTGCAAATTTTTGGCAAATTTCTTTACCCTAACTTTGTCAATTTCTGATTTCTTGTATGTCACAACAAACTTAGTTTTTTATGAGATAAGTGTCGTTGACATGCTTTTGAGGGAATGGTCCAAAAGTAATATCACGGAATTGAAGAAGACGTCGGAGAGGATGAAAGATAAATTTGATAAATATTAGGGAGCAATTGAAAAAATGAACGGGATATTATATTATGCTGTTATTCTTGATCCACGGTGAGGGGAAAGCAAATAGTATAATCATGCAAGAAACTATCAAGTATGGCATGCAAGAACTCTTTAATGAGTATAAAATCAAATATGGAGGTCCGCCGAGTCCAATCGCCTCATCGACTTCAAAGGCATGTGCACCCCATTTAATTCTAAAGTTTATTTGAAAGAACAATTCAAGAAGAAACAGAAAGGGGAAAAAAGTGATCATGTGAAGTCGGAATTGGACAAATATTTGAGTGAGGAGACCGAGGATGATGATGAGGACTTTGATATTTTGAAGTGGTGGAAGGTTAATGCTCCAAGACTTCCTATTTTATCTCGGCTTGCTCGTGACATATAGGCCGTTCCCGTCTCCACAGTTGCTTCAGAGTCTGCTTTTAGCACCGGTGAACGCGCTCTTGATGCCTTTAGGAGTTCTTTATCTCCGAGAATTGTTCAAGCCCTTATTTGTGCACAAGATTGACTTCGTTTGAATTCAACGCCAATAAATGTGAAAAAGGACTTAATTGAAGTTGAAGAAATGGAAAAGGGTAATTGAATTTTTATATAGTTTTACTATTGTTATTCTTTTTGTTTATTTGTTAATTTGATCATGAATTATGATATTGATTAATGAAGATGGTATGTTTTTTATTTCTTTTTTGTAGAGCTAATGAAGATGGGGATTGATACGACAATTGTGGATATTTGAAGATGATTGGAAGTGATTGCTCGTTGTTTGTATATATATGTTTTGTAAATTACGAATTTAATGGACAAATTTAGTTTTAATTGTGAATTTTGAATTTGTGTTGGATAAACTTGATTGTAAACATTTAATTTAGATTATTGGAGACTATTGCGACTTGTGAATTTTTAAATTATGTTCAATTTAACGTATTAGTTAGCATTTGTAAATTGGGATTTTTTCAAACAAACTTTCCAATCAGTAGCTGTTGTCCAGTGAACAGCTGTTGTCCAGTGAGCAGCTGCTGTCCAGAAAAATTTTCCATTTTTTTTCATAATTTCGGGTACCCGATCCCTAAAATGTCGGGTATTTGAAAAATTCGGGATGGGGTCGGGGATCAAATTTTGCTCTCCAAAATTTCGGGTACCCGTCCCGAAAATCTCAAATCCCGAATGCCCGTCCCGATGCCCACCCCTAGTCCTGACCGGCGAAAATCGTGTCCTGGCCATGAGGTGTTGGACGAACAACATTTTCAAGGCCGACCAGGTGGCGTTGACCGAGCTCAACGGCGCGGACTTGGCCAAGAGCATCGCGAAGGACATGAACACCCTCTAGCAAATGTCGGCTATAAGTCAGCCGTTCAAGGTGTGAGAAGGCCGAGAGGGAGGCTCGAGGAAGCAGTCTCCAAGCGGATATCAGTGAGGAGTGGCAAAAGAACCAAGTCACTCAACGGAAGATCGAGGCGGAGAGGGAGAAATCCTGCAAGATTGAGGAGCGGGTGAACAACCTTGAGCTCAACTTCAAAAGAAAGGAGTCTGAGCTAGAGCACCAGAACCGCCTTCTAAAGAAAAAGGCCGACGATGCTTTTGCTCAGGGAGAGAGGAGGGGCCGCCGTGAAGGCAAGGCAGAGGCCAAGGCTGAATTGAAGCTCGCGATCCCTGACTTCAAGATGGAGGCCGTGAAGTGGTTTGTTCGCGAGCCCGTATTCGAGTATGCGACTATCCTTCACGGGGCCAGCGATGCTGTGCTCGGCTTTGATAGGACTTTCAGCCAGCTAAAGGCCCATGGAGTCATCCCCCAAGATTTCCCAATAGATAGCTATGGCATCCATCTAAATGACTCCGGGGAGGTAGACACCGGGGAAGATGATGAACCCTTACTCCCCTACCAGAATGCGGAGTTTGCACGGGTGATCTCCATTGTCAAGAGGCAATTCTGCAATGAGAAGAACAAGCCCTTATGAACAATAATGTTATGCTATTTATAGAAATTGGAGACTGGTGGGCCGGACTAGGGTCAGACAGGCCTAACCCTACTATTCATATAAGGGATATTCCTTGGCACACGTGTCAAGGATGCGTCGGGTACACCCATTGTCAGAGACGGTTATTTTTGGGACCACCTCGAGGATGCCGCGGGACCACCCGAGGAAAATAAGACAATCATCGAGGAGACACTGATTCATGGAGACCCTCGTATTGAGGATACACATTGGATGCCGAGGCGCACTGGTGAGCTGTGCTTGGCCTCCGTCCTCAGTCAACTCAGTCATGGCCAGATCGAACTCGTTCGGACACATGGCACCTCAGGCTGGAAGTTTGCATTGAGCTGGCGCCGACGTGGCTAAGACAAATTCCACCACGTCAGGTGATTAGTCCTATTATTTTTGAAGCGAACCGATTCCTTTGTGTGAAAAAAAATGTTGTACTTTTTTTCCCTCCACTAAGCCATTGAACCTTGATGTGTTGCTTCAGTGTATCTCTTCCCTTCTCGTCAAACACTAATTGAGTTCAATTTCGATTACAGTTTCACGATCTTTATTTTCGGTTGAGATTTCTTTGTCCCTAATTCTTTCCAGTTGCTCCAAATTTTTTATTTTCCTACGTAGGTTACCAAACTTATGATTAGCCTACTCAGGAAAACATTCCTAGCACCGTTGACTATTGTTCCAGATTCGGTCACGAACAACTTTAGAGCTCAAACTATTTTAATAATTCTTAAACACGTCTTGACATTCCCCATCGTGAAGCCAACTAGCCTTCAATTTGAACCCTCTAAAACATCTGCTTGTAGGCAAATCCTTTACATCAAAACATAGGGGTATGGGTTTGTGATCCGAGTATATAAGTGGGAGATAGGAGAGTTTAACACACGGTCATTTTTAATTTTTAGTTATATAGAGAATTAACTTGGGTTAAGATAATTACACATACACCATTGGATAAATCTTCCTTTGACTTCACATCCATCTAATAGTGCATTGGGTGTAATTGTAGAGAAGAGATAATGCAGAGGAGTTAGATTCTCTAACACCCATCCATTCTTAACAAGAATTAAATACTTGTGCCAAGGTTTTTGGTGATGTCAAAATTTGGTCAAGGCCATATCTTTGAGGAGAATGTGAACTACATGGTGACCAAGAAGGTGACCCTGCCAGGTGGGAATGCTAGTTTAGGTCCTCAACCTGTCAAGAGATTAACACACATGAGCCTAGCAGGAATTGCCTTCGGCGAAGGCCCTCCGATGCTCAAGTCAGCTTAGAACTCGAGGAAAAGAGAGGATACTCGAGGAGAGTAATAGTAAAGTATGTGTATAATGTATACCTGATATGGCTATCAAGGGGGCTATTTATATGGATTAAAATCCTAGTCAACTCATTGGAGCTAGGGCTGGGCTGGTAAGCCTAGGGATTTTTAGGATTGCAAGGCCTAGGTACAAATAGGCTACTCAGTCCATAACTGGCAGTGGCAGGGTAGGTATAGCCCTGCTGCTAGAGTCAGTGGTAGGTTTCAGAGATAACAAGGACAAGGTATAGATAACAGGGACAAGGACGAGATGTGGTGATAGACGAAGGGGGAGCCCGTTGTCAGGATGGGTCCTCTCCTCATTCATCATGTTCCTCAAAGAGAGCAAGACCCTATTGGAGGAGGGACATGGCCTCGAGGAGGGCATCAAGCCCTTACAGTTGAGGAGGGATATAGCCTCGCAGAAGCTATCAAGCCCTACTATGAGAAGGCAATGGTTGAGGAGGAAAATAGCCTCGAGGAGGCCATCAAGCCCTTATAGTTGAGGAGGGAGATAGCCTCAAGGAGGCCATCAAGCCCTCATAGTTCAGAAGGGAGATTGCAAATTTACCCACATCATTAGTTTCCCCACTTTTTAGTTTGCTAGATCGAGCAACCCAATAAATAGTTGAGGAGTGGGATACCAAAAGTACCCATATCGATAGTCCCCCCACTTTCTGGTTTGCTAGATCGAGCAACCTAGGAAGTAGTTGAGAAGGATTTGATCCTTTGAGCGCTTGTAGTTGAGTAGTGGGAAAGTGCTCGTGCTATTAATGCAGTTGGCCAAGAGGACGAGCAAGAGTCTCGCGGAAGGAGTTGGAGGTGTTGTGCTATGGAGGCGGCTAGCAAGAGGTTGAGCAGGGCCAAGGGCCCCTCCCACGGAGGGAGTTGGTAGTGCTCGCTCCATTGAGACGTCTGACCAAGAGGCCGAGCAAAGCGAAAGGGCTGACCAGGAGCGTACCCGGCAAGAGGCCCAGGAGGCACAAACGCTGGGAATGGATTCTAGACTGAACTCAAGTGCACAGTGGCGTGAGATAATACCGAGAAAGGCAGCGAAGAGGACGGGCCTAGAGGCCCTGGCGAAATTGTGCACAAAGGCGCTGGCAAGGGTGAAGATAGGTGGGGGCGCCTTAGCAAACTGTGACAGTCAGCAGGGTGCCTTAGAGGAGAGGGCTCTCTAGAAGAGCGGCTAGCGAAAGTGGCATGGCAAACTTGAGGAGAAAGTTATCGAAGAGGATGGCTAGCATAAGTCACATGGTCAACTCAAGGAGGATGGCTAGCACAAGTAGCATGGTCAACTCGAGGAGAATAGCTAGCACAAGTAGTATGGTCAACTCGAGGATAAGGTTTTGGAGAGGAATGGCTCTAGCATATTCCTTAAACGAGCAGAATATTCAAGTAGGAGAATTTGATCAGGAGAAATTGAGCATGGCCTCTGTGATTTGATCTTGGAGGGTTTAAGCAGAACATTTGAGCAAACGTGGCATGCAGAAGTTAAGGAGAAGACTCTCAACGAGGATAAATTGAGCATGGCCACTGTGATTTGAGCTTGGAGGGTTTGAGCATTGGCTCCTCAAGGAGGAGGTGGTTTTGACGGGGGCTCTTTATGTGTTCACCCTTCCTTCATTGACAAGCTAAGAGGCCTCTCAACAAGAGCACCAAAATGATGATGTCGAAATTTGGTCAAGGCTATATCTTTGTAGAGAATGTGATCTACGTGGTAACCTAGAAGGTGACCCCACCTGGTAGGAATATTGGTTTGGGTCCTCAACTTGTCAAAAGATTAGCACACGTGAGCCTAGCCGGAACTGCCTCCGACGAAGGCTCTCCAATGCTCAAGCTGTGTATAACTCGAGCAGAAAGGAGGATACTCGAGGAAAGTAATAGCAAAGCATGTGTATAATACATACCTGATATAACTATCAAGGGAGCTATTTCTAGTGGATTGAAATCCTAGTTAACTCCTTGGAAGTAAGACTGGGCTGGTAAGCCTAGGAATTCTAAGGATTGTAGGGCCTAGGTACAAATAAGCTACTAAGTCCATAACTAGCAGTGGCAGGGTAGGTATAGCCCTGCTTCCAGAGTCAGTGGCAGGTGTCAGAGATGACAGGGACAGGGTACGAGTTATACTTCCTACTTGAGGTACTATCCTTGAGATGTGGTGATAGACGGAGGGGGAGCCCGTTGTCGAGATGGGTCCTCTCTTCAATTCATCATGTTCCTCGAGGAAATCAAGACCCTATTTGAGGAGGGACATAGCCTTGAGGAGGCCATTAAGCTCTCACGGTTGAGGAGGGAGATAGCCTTGAGGAGGCCATAAAGCCCTCATGGTTGAGGAGGGAGATAGCCTCGAAAAGGCTATCAAGCCCTCACAGTTGAGGAGAGAAATAGCCTCGAGAAAGGAGATAGCCTCGAGGAGACCATAAAGCCCTCACGGTTGAGGAGGGAGATAGCCTGGAGGAGGCCATAAAGCCCTCACGGTTGAGGAGAGAGACAGCCTCGAAAAGGCCATCAAGCCCTCACAGTTGAGGAGAGAGATAGCCTCGAGGAGGCTATCAAGTCTTACTATGAGGAGGCGGCGTTTGAGAAAGGAGATAGCCTCAAAGAGGCCATCAAACCTCACAGTTGAGGAGGGAGATAGCAAAAGTACCTACATCATTAGCCTCCCCCCCCTCCCCCCACCCCACACACTTTCTAGTTTGTTAGATCGAGCAACCCAAGAAGTAGTTGAGGAGTGGGACACCAAAAGTACCCACATCAGTTTTAACTAAAGGATTAGCAAGATTACTAACTAGCACGTTTGTAACCTGCAATCATTCTACAATCCATACTTATTCTCTAACAATGTGATACTTTCTTTATATGAGTTTTTTACCGACTACTGGCTTCTAAGTCTCTACTTATCAAGCCATTCAGTTTTCTAGTAGCTTCCAAAACTACCATATGTTGGGGTCTTAATGTTGGAAAATAACAATATGTTGTTGTAGTATATTGTTTCAAATTAAAGACTTGGGAAATTCTATCATCAATTATGATTCGTAGGTGACTAACATTAGCCACCCCTAATCTTAGCCGTTAGATATGGTAAATAAAATCTAAACCATCCATATATGTGTGACCTGTTACCTGTGGTGCAGGTAAAATGAAAGGGTTACCTGCTACACAAGTTATCTTATGGTTTTAATTTATAACCATTATTCTATTACACCATATATAGTCCCATTAAATACAAACCAATAAAATTATTTTTATAACATATATGTAATTTATAAATTCGAACAATATATTAATAGTTGATAAAAACTTGCGCTTAAATTTAAATTTTCAACACATTTTAAAAAATATATAACATTGATGACAAATTATTTTAAAAATATATCTATAATATCAGTATTTGTATTTTAAACAACAAATTAAAATTTTAAAATTTGAATATTATTATTAAGTAAATTATTCATACTATTTATAAATTTATTATGTAATGATTGACCTGTATTGACATTGAGTAATATATTTTTAAAAGTGGTGCAAATGTATAAAATATATCCAGAAGAGTGCAATAAGCAGTAGTTGTTAAAGAAATATGTTTTGATTATTAGTGGAGGGTATATCAAACACCAATAATAATAATAATAATAATAATAACAACAACAATAATAGAATGATTAGCTAAATTAATTCACGAGAATAATTAAAAGAAATAATTATAGTAATATTTGTTGTTACTGAAATAAAATATCATGTAATTTCTTTTTAATTAAAGTTTAACATTTAAATAGAAATAGAAACTATTTACCTTAAGAACTCTTAATAATTAAGGGAGGTTTTTTATATTTGGTAAGGTTAATAATTAAAGGATCCTCTAATCTCTTTAGAATCCAACAATAGCCATTGTCCTCACGATTAAACGAGAATTAGAGAGAGAAAAATAATTTATTTACCAGCAGAAGCTGGTAAGTGTGAGATTTAATTAACTAGTAACTTATTTAAAAAATTAAAATTAGTACACGTGACATTATTTCAAGGCATGACTAACCTTGTCACCTACAAAGCCGACTGATGGTAGAATTGCCCTAAAGACTTCTTACCCAAAGGTAAAGACATATAGAAGTGGCACATTACTGACTTGAGCTCCTAAGTCTAAGCTCAACACCTTAATAGGTTAGCAGATAATTCCAATACATATCATGTATTTAAAACACTGATACTAGGCACAATGGCACCCCCTTTTCTTTATTTAAATTAATTGGTCAATTAAATCTTGACTATCGATAATATTTCTACATTATTCTCAATAATTAATATATTGTCGATAAATAAAATACTAATTAAGAACACTATAACTCCCTCAATGATGTTTCTTATACAAATATGGTTCATCCGGCATTTACTCAAATCCATAAGACTTGATAGTTTTATTAATGTTCTATAGATGCTTGAGCTCCTTTCTAGTTGAGAGGATTTCCAAAATCATTAGAGCTTTCCAAAATCATTAATCACGCAACTTGATAATCCTCCCACTATAATGAGGCTCTTGTGTGCCCGAGTCAACATCAATGTCATAATAGATACATCTCAGGTATCAAAAATGTTCTTAATAATATTGGGCATCTTGACTACAATATCAAATATTGTTATGTCCATTTAATACAAACTTGCTTCTACCTTGTGGTAATTTATTATACTTCCTTAAGATACTAAGCATTTGTCTCACAAAAGACTTTATGTATCAATTTTGTATAATAAATTAATCATCCTCTGTTGCTTTGGAATACCCAAAAAACAAGCTGACTAGGTAGTATGACTCATTATATACTTTACAAAATTTATTAAAGTTCTAAAATTTTTCTTACTCTAACACAATTTTATTTGAAAAATCCAGTGCATTAAGTTGAGATCAAATCTCATTTGCAGTTTAAAGATTCTTGAAACTCGATCACCCTTTTGATCTCATCAAAATGGCTTGATATATTTATCTAATGATTGTCGACTTCAGTTTTAGATCTTTTGAACTTTTCAAATGACTTAAAACTTATGTCTTGTTTGATGTACATATCCTTGTTTTGGGTTATCACCTATGACGATGATGGAGTACTCGAAACCTCTCATTAACTTGAATCTCTAATGATCCTCAATGTAAAGTGGATCAATTAAAACAATTCACTCATGGAAGTTTTAATGATGAAGCTTGTATTCTTGTGTTAACTTTCTATTACATTGCCAATATAGTACTTATAAATGTTTAGAATATCTTTTTTTATGTGCCCAAACAAATAAAAAAAATTATTATGCTTTATAAAAATACATTTATCAAATCATACAAAAGTATCGTTAAATAAATAAACATGAAAAATATTTTTGTTCAAAATAGGCACAAACAAAGATAATCATGAAAAATTAATAATATCTTCCAAAATATCAACTATTTCTACTATACTACTATCACTATTGTCATCATTCAACTTCCTAGTCAACAAAATTCTCTTGACTACATGGCTTACTCGTTTTATAGCCATACTAGTTATATATTCTCGGCAATCTTTCACTTCTTAGTTTTTTCCCTTGTTAGCCATAGAAATAGATGTTTTAGCTAAGTTAACAATTCACTTAGCTTTTATCACTCCTTTTGCCACTTGAAATTCTTTTATCAATTCGGACAACTTAAGTTTAAATTGAGCAAATGAATCTGGTGAGGAATTCAAGATCATATCTTGTTGGATGTGAATATTAATGTGACTAAGATCTCCGACTCATTCAATTGTGCCATCATCTGCATGACATGCTTTTAAAACAGTGATCAATCAAACATCTTTTGTGTTTGGCATCTTTTGCATCAACTCGTGCCTAGTTACACGACCCTATCTTCCAAATATTTCTTTGACATGCTACAACATTAATGTTGCAGCACCCATGTGTTGGATCTTATGCTTAAGAATGTTTGAGACTGAGACTAAGATACAATATTTAGTCAACTCGTTTGACTTTTTTGCCACTAGTCATAATGGTGCTAAGTAGCCTATGATGCATTAGATGTTGATGGGCTTGGTTCAGTAAGCATATGCTTGTCCCCTAAATGAGTGAGCTCAATGTCAAGATTTTTCCAATTCACTTAATTAGAACAACGAGCTTATTTTCTTTTAAAATTGATCGCAATGGGCTAATAATTATCATTATGAAATTTGAACCAAATAAAAAATAAGTTATGACGTGTATTTAATATTTTAGCAATCAATTCAATTATGGAATCCACATAACCGTATAATGGTGGTTGAAAAATGTTCTAGTATAATTCAAATCAATTCTCAATTAACATGTTTTACTAATAACTCTTAAACAATATCGTTAATCCATCATTTTAATCTTTAGCCTCTAGGTTGATAGAACAGAGCTCCTCAAGGAGGTTGATATATAACCTACTCAAGTATATACCATTAGTTAAATTTTCATATGAGTAGGCGAGACACTCTTCGCGTGTGCTTTTCCGAAACTTCAATCTATCATTATAGAGATTAATTTTGTACCCGCAAGTAGATATTCTCCTGAGGGAGTAGTACATACACACTATATTATTAGACCAGTATTGGAGGCTACAAGGATTCAACTATTAAATCTTGTTCCTACTTAATAATTTAGAATTGTGGAATCATGAAACCGAGTACGAGGCACTCATCGCTGGAAACCAGTTAGCTCTGAAAGCTGGTGTCTGAAACTTGATAGCCTATATGGATTCCCAACTAGTGACTGGCTAAGTGAAGGCCGCTACAAAGCTCGGGAAGAAGATTGAGGAACTCAAAAGAAAGCTCACCTAATTTCGTGTACAGCAAATTCCCTGAGGGGAAAACACCAAAGGCGACTACCGCTCTAAACTGGCTAGCTCTCTACTGGACTATCACACTAGAAGGATTACGGTCATAACCCTTCCTAAGGCTTGTCCTGAGTAAGAGGTCCTTGCCACCACAAATATGGGCGATTGGCGAAAGGAAATCAATGATTTTCTCACAAGAGGAATCCTCTCCAAAAACAAGTAGGAAGCCACCTGGGTACAAAACTAGGTCGTGCACTTCATACATATTAGAGTAATACTATACAAGAAATCCTTCAATATGCCCCTCCTCAAATGCCTTTCCCCTGAGGAAGGCCAATACGTCCTTCAGGAGATCCATTGAGGATGTTGTGGATCTCACACTACATGGGTAACCCTGTCCAAGAAGATCATACGGGTAGGCTACTTTTTGCCCACCATCATAACTAATGCTAAGGACCTAGTCCTTAGGTGGGAATGGTGCCAAAGATATGCACCCCTCATCCATAAATTAATGGAAACCTTGACAATTATGTATTTTTCGTGCCCCTTAGCTAAGTAGGGAATTGACATAGCTGGTCCTTTCCCTTTGGCTACAGGTCAACGAAAATTCCTACTACTTGCCATAGATTACTTCAAGTGGGTAGAATGCGAAGTGATTGCCAAGGTTACTGAAAGGGAGATACTCAGGTTCCTCTGGAAGAACATAGTGTGTTGATTCAGGGTTTCCTGAACTCATATCCGACAATGGAAGACAATTCCAGGGTGCTCAAGTGAAAACTTAGTACCAAGAAATAAGAATTAGGCAGTGTTTTACCATTGTGTTCCACCCTTAGGCCAATGGCCAAATCGAGGTGATAAACCACCTTATCATCCGATGACTTAAGACAAAGCTCGAAAGAGTAGGAGGTGATAGGCTGATAAATTCCCAAGAGACCTATAGGCCCATCACACAACCCCTAGTGGGACTACAGGGGAAACCCCCTTCAATCTAGTCTATGGCATTGAAGCCATCATTGCCAATGTAATTGGTGTGGAATTCCACCGAGTGGAATCCTATAATGCCTTACAAAACAAGGAGACCTGGTTTTTTGAAGAGTGAATGCCCTAAAACCCATTGACAAGTTGGAACCTAACTAGAAAGGCTCATTCAAAGTCACAAAGATTATTGGAAAAGGCGCTTAATAACTGGAGGATTGCAAAGGAAGGGAACTTCCCTATCCTTGGAATGTACAAAACCTCAGAAGTTTTTACACATAAACCACCCCTCCTGATTAATGAGGGAGCTAGGTTCTTCTTATGAATTCCTGCATCTTATTTATCTTTACATTCCGCATGTATTTAATTTTTACATTACCTTTATTCTACTTTGGGCAGTTACTGACTTAATTCAATGGAAGACTAACGTTTGTTTTGCAAGTCCTCCCCCCTTTTTAGTCACTCTTAATAAGGCTACGGCCTCCACAATTAGAGTAGGAATGACCTTTCACTAAAGCCTATGCTTGCTCAATCTCACGGGATAGGCTCCAGCCCTCCCTACGATGCTCCGGCCTCTCTAATAATATTGGAACAACTCTGGCCTTTCTAAAAAGGCCCTAGAAAAACCCCTAAGCGAGGAATGCATTCCTCTTTGGTGCAAGACAAGCTCCGACCTTCCTCATTACAGGTTCTGGCCTCCTTAATATGAAAGACACTACTCTTCTTCTAAGCAGGCTCCAACCCCACATAGGCTCCAGCCTCTTTCATCAGGAAGGCATCGCTCTTCCCTTTAACAGGCTCCGGCCCCTACAAGGCTTAAAAAGCCTTCCCTCATCTAAAATGGGTCCTTGCTCTACGCACACTTGTGCCTCCTCTATCAATGGTAATGACCCTCCTCAAAGTTGCAACTTTTATCTACAAAAGGGGTACACATCCCCTTTAAGGGCTTAGATCCCTCATACGCTGAAGCTGGCTCACCAGGCTACTTAGCCCCCTTAATGGGACGAAACATGTCCCTCCTCCCCACAGGCTTCCCGACCTCCTCAAACAGGATGAGACATGTCCCTCATCTCTAAAGCCTTTTTTCTCTAGAGTGTTTTTCTTTCAAAAAAATAAATGCCTCTCCTTTAAAAAGAGCCCATCCAACAGGCTCTTAAGCTTGTTTATGGAAGTTCCATAGAATTATAGTAGGGGACTCTAGAGAGCAGTTCAGATCCTCTACTATAAAACGGTGCTACATCTTCTCTTACACTCATCTATACACGCCACATTTATTGGTCGGCAATTAAGATAAGAAAAGAGAATTTTCAAAATTTTTCCATATCACAAGTTTTTCTCTTTTCTTATATTAATCGTATATCAATACACATGTCGCGTATTGATGAGTGGAGGAAAATACTTAGTATTGTTTTGTAGCAGAGTATTCAAACTGCTCTAGAGATACAAAGAGAGCACAATCCTTGTTGTGCTTGTTTTGTGTGAGAGCGAGAGGGCATGAAGTAATTTTTAAAAACCCATCATTTCTTAAAAACAAAAATGAAAGTGACACACTACACCCCTCAGGGAGGGTGAATTGCCAAATAGAAGGGATAGTCATCTCTCAAGTGGCAATAGGGGGTTGGAGGAATCTCACCCCTCCCCTAGGGGCGAAATACAAAAGTCCAGGCTTAATAGGCTTTAGCATAAAAAGGAATGGAAATGGGCAGCCTCTAAGATCTCTTCCAGGTGATACAACAAAACGACATAAGCCCCTAGAAGCCTAAAGGAGTTGGGGGAAGGTTGGAGACATCCCTATAAAAAGTGGGGGAGAGGAAACCTCAAATCTCACTTCACCCGCATGACACCGAACTGCACCGTTCTTGTCAATTTTTTAAAAAATCATAGTTCGATAATTAAGTTCAAAATCGCACAGTAAATTTGGTTTGATTTTAATTTTCTCATCAAACTGAACCGAACCGCTCTCATATATTAAGTACATATGTCGAAATCTTTCCTTCTATTTAACTTGAACTCTTCAACATATGAGATAAATTCACTAATCACTTTTTAATTGTTCCAAATTTCACTAGTAATTGATATAACCTCAACATGTCAATTTTATCTAATCATTCAATATTAAATTATGCATTAAATAAATTTTAGTCTTTATACTTTTTACTTCAAAAATTTTTATTGTCATGTACTTTTTTTTATATTAATTCAAATATTATGATAATATTAGAAAATGATATTTTTCTTTTTCTTTGTCTAATTATTTTTTCATATATAGTTTAGATCCGCTAAATAGCCCCAAACCGCTTAAAGCCGCACCTCAGCTTTACTTCAAAAAAACTGCAATTTGAAATATATTTTGCAGAAAAACCGTATATGACAATTCGTTTTTAAATATGTCAAAAAATAACAGAAATTGGACCATGATCACCCCTAAATAGAACCCCAAAAGAAAGTCCGAAAGTTGCTTTTTATCCAAAAGAAAAATACATTTTAAATTTATTGAATCCAACCGCAACTACTCAACTTTAAAAAAAATGCTTGTCAAATCATACTTTTATAGTCCGAAAAAAAATACATATCAGGCCATACCTTTTTATAATAAAGCACGAATTAAAAAAAAATCTATCCAAACAAATCATATTTTAGCTAAAACTCATTGTTACCTGTCCATGTCTCTATTGTCTGCTAGTTGCTTAATCGAAATGCATGTGTCCACATTTATTTATAAAAAAGTGAAAACAAAATTAGAAAAATTAAAAATTCTATAAACTACATCCATTGATTAGGAACTTTCTTGTGGAAATTACAAAATATGAGATGAATCCTATAGCTATATATATACATCCATTATATTATATATTTGAAAGCAGTAGATTGACCAAATTATGATAAGTTTGAGTCAATATTTTTTTTTGATATTTTTATTTTTTTTTCTCTGAAAAAATATTATTAATTGATATTTTATACAAAAATTTGAATACTTTTAAAAAACCGCTCAGTAATTGGTCGATTCCATGAATTAGGCACTATTCAATATTCTTTTAAAAAATTTTATCCATCCTGCACGTCGCCATTGTCCTTTAACTTCTCAAAACCTCTACTTTACTTCTTGATGGAATGATATTTTTCGAAATTATATTTAGTTTGTGATTTTTTTTGAACGGGCACTGTTCGTCAAATATACGTTCATTTTCCAACAAAATCTCCCACCACCAACCCCTGACACTTTTGAGACGGATTTTTGAAAAATTCCGTCAAAAAGTTTACTAGGCGAATTCCGTCAATAATCAGTCAAAAACTTGGAGATTTTTCAACGGAATTCTCCGTCAATAATTTCCACCAATAATCCGCAGCTCTCTTGTAGTGAAACCATCTCAATAAAGTGTACATGATTCATTATCATAATCTAAATCAAATATAACTGTGTCACAAATACATATATGAACAACTGTGACTATCCACTAACATTGCTCCCAATGAATTAACTTGTTTAGACAAAAACGAACAAATCATCAGTCAATTATTCCTTTCATCAGAAAATCTATGTCGTTCTTTTATTTTTCCCATTAAATCCACAAATACAATAAATTTAGATACAATTGCTCAATGCAAAAAGTACCACTATTTCACAAACTCTAAATAATTTAAAAAGGAAGAAGAAAGGGAAAACAAAAACATTACCTAAGTAGCGCCAAGATTTATATTTCTGAAGAAAGCAACTTAATCTAGCAAGGTATAATAGCCATCTCATTTTAGTATAAAGTCCAGCTGATCATACCGGCTGGTTTCATTGATCGGTAGATGTGCCGTTGGGCCCACCAACCCAATATTGTTTTACTGCAATGAGTATCTTCTCAGGGACTAGAGGACCATCTTCATGATCCGTCATTTTCAACTCCCATCTCATGCCTCCAGCAATCTTCTTCACCTTGTTCAAGACATCCACTTCATCCCGGAAAATGACGGTCCCTTCAGGCCGTAAAATTCGATCCATTTCCAGGAGAATGTCCTCAAATTCACACCTGGAGAGAGAGAGAGAGAGAGAGAGAACAATAACTTATCCCACTCTATCAGGCCAAGTACACTTGTTGTTCTCAATCATGACATTTGGAATTTTGGATTATAACAGTCTTTCGACTTTATTGATGACACATGAACAACTTCATGATGCATGCATGCACGCACGCAAGTTAACAATATAAGGAAATTTAAGATGCATCCAGCCAATATTATGGATCGTATAATTTGTCATTTTACCTTTTCAGTTGAAAAATAAATGCTTTTATGGCTTAATATCGTATAACTTTTGTAGGTTGCCTAGTGAGGTCATTCAGAGCTAACATTTTCAAGAAAAGAGCAGTAATTTTGTGGTAGAAGAGCAGGTTCACTTACTCCAACCCCTGCTCACATCACCAATGCAAAAATAATTCATTTTGTTAACATGTTCGTATGAAAAATAGCAGGAAATTTTCTGCTTTTGTTTTCCCTTTTTTAACTAAATGTTTCAAGCTCCACAAAACTCAACAGGCTACTAATGTCAATCTATTCCAGAATCAAAAGCCTTCTAAGCTGCATACACGGGGACTGAGCCAAAGGAGGGGGGCTGCAAGGGATAATATTCCCCCCCAAAAAAAAACAGAAAAAAAAGAACAAGAACAAGAGAAGGCTATATATGGTTATATTTTATGTGTCTTCCCCCCAAATGAAAATTTATGGCCCTCTCTCTGCATAATACTAATGGAAAAGCAAATGTGTATTGTATATATAGTAATTCTTGCTTACTTGTCCTGATATAACTTGAATAAGCCATTAGCGTGAAGGAGATCATATGTCCTTGGGTAAGTAGAGAACCCTTCACACCTACAAAACATGAAAACAAATAAATAACACTTTCATTGAGTTTATATTATTTTTTAAAAAATGGATCTTTTTTGTTAAATGTGAAAAAGTTCAAGGGAAATACCAATCATGATATATCCCGATGAGGCCTCTCTCATAGACGACACCTAGTGTGTTCTGAGCAATGGTGGGCACAACATTCATCACCCAAAGCTTTGATGATTCTAAGGCTGCTGCAAAGCCTCCAAGGCCAGCATTCGTGTCCATAATGTTTCTATATCTTGTGGTGCCGAGTAACCTGTTGATCCTTTTGTAAGCACTAACATGCTTTTTCCAGAGCTTATTGTCCTCTTCATAGGATTCAGACGTGAGCCCAGGAATTTCACCATTGTGTATTCTTGGTGGGACATCGAAAAGCCGAGCTGGAAACTGCTTCAACTGCCCTCCAGCTACTTGATTTGGATTCTTGACCTCGGGGAAGGGTGTTATGCATGTGTCCATTTTCTTGTACCTTGAAAATCAAGATTGAAATTAGAATTGAAAATAAAAAGGTAAGATGTCCTGAAGACACCATATGTCTGGATAGAGTGTCGTATCATAAGCAAGGTCATTTTTACGAAATTTAAAACCTAACATGTTATGAGTGTCACAGTGGGGTGTGGTGGGGGGGGGGGGGGGAGGGGCGCTGTATTTAGAAAATAATGGATTTGGGCACAACCCAACCTCAAAAAGTGGCTCAGAGGAAGGATTGTCCATGTAGAAGACAATCAACTTGGGCCTAACCAAACCTAAAAAAACTAGCTGATGAGAGGTGGATTGTCCAAGTCATTATAAAGACCATCAAAATCTTATAATTGACCAATGTGGGATAAATAACAACCATAATAATATATCAAAAGACCAATTGCTCTGATGCCATGTAGAAGATAATTGACTCGGCCTAATTAAACCTCAAGAGGTAGCTCATGAGGGGAGGATTGCCGAATTACTTCAATTCAACTTCATGTAAGAATTATCAAATTATTTAAGTGAGAGATTCTCAGCCATAATAAATAATGCAAAATAACCCATTTCTATTAAATTTCAATTATCAGAAGGATGCATTTGTAATTTTGAAACAGAGGAAGGAAGTTTAAGTAATCACACACAGCTATGTGGGAGATCAGTGTGATAGAAGATTTTATTTAGCCAACTTACCACACATCATCAGCATCTGAAGATTGACAATAGTTGACAGATTTTCTTTTGCAATATTTGTCATTTACTTTTTTTCTCCAGATGGCAGTATCTCCTTTCTCATACTTTTTCTCCCAGCAAAGGTTTTCAGCCAACTCTTCAATCCTCGACTGCTCAGCCTTGAGGTCCTCTTTTGACCTTTTCCATGTCTTATAGTATGTCTTCCAATTGATTGGAGGACCAGACAACACCCAGTATCCACCAGGTCTAAGAACTCGATCAACTTCCATCAAGTAAATGCCATCTACAAAGCAAGAATAAACAAAGCACTTTATTGTTGTGCTTGGATCTTGGATTTTGATGAGGAAAACTTGAAGGAAAATGAAAAGGATAAACAAATAAAGCACAGAGTATAATCATTTGAAGTGAGAAAACATTTTGCTTTCTCTATTTTCCTTAGTAAAATTTAAGGACCAAACATAGCATGAACTTTCAGGATGTGATTTACCGTTTTTCAGTGAGATTTGATGGTTATCTTCCACAATAAGAGACAGTAAAGATGAATCTGACATGTAACTCAATTAAGCAAAAAGGCGAAAATAATTCAATTTAATTATTTATATTTGCTCTTTAAATCTCAACAGTGGCAATCAGAAAATGTTCTTGCTGAAAATGTATCAAAAATATTTTAAAGAACAAGTTGAGAAGATTATATAACCAAGAAATAAACTACTCCCAACCATGCCTGATTATTAAGTTAAACACAGCAGCCATATAATTGAAAAAGATTATAAGATCGCAAGTACATAAAACGAAGTTTTGAAATAAGGATAGAGGATCATCATTCAGATTAAAATTCTCTAACTCTGGGTTAGGTGTCATTTCTAATTGAGAACTAAAACTGATCAGAAGAAAAAACATAGAGTCAATCAAATGTGCTATTTCTCATCAGCTGATGTTGGTTGAAACTCAACAACTAATTTGAATACTTGAACATAATATTAAGCATCCAAATAGTAGTGTTTTGTTATCCCAAATTTATTGCTCTAACTTCCTTTTTGAGACGCCACAGAAAATATGACTATCTACTGATTTATATTTATTTATTTTTCCCCAAAAACTATCCACCTCAATTAAAGAAATACGGTAACGTCAGAAACTCTCAACCAATACTTCTGGGCAATAAGGTAAAAATACATAAATCTTATGCTATTCAACTCTAAGGCAAAAACAGCGACGTATTTTGGTAATGAGGGGATTATATGGAACAATAATCAATAAAATGTACAAAAAATATTCTTTTGGCTGACAGTCAGCATGAAATCAGCTATAATCATCTAATACATGTGGGGAACCAATTTGATACATTAATACAAACACACAAAACACCAAAGAGAACAAAAAACAATTATTTAATATAACTAGGAAGGCAAGCTGAAGGTTGCAATATAGTGGAGCGGCATCCCCAAAGCTATAGCCTTTCATGAAAATGATTACGCTGAAATATTGAATATGTTGTAAAAACAAAAATTATGAAATATATGAATGTTGTAATGTCCATGGCTTACCATTCTCTGTCCATGGTATCAAGCATCTTGAACACTGAGCCATATCAAATGCTCTGGATGGGTATGGAAGTTGTATAGATCCAAGAACCCCTATAACTGCAGGCACTCCTCGCTCCAATGCGAATTGCACTTGCGCCTCATGATTGTCCCTCGGTGCAAATGACATTGTCAGCACATTTCTCTTCAGCATGTAAGCACCCCAACTTGCAACCTTTAATTGCAAGTAGTCAAAGTATTGAAATAGATTCTGAATTATGAAAATCTTAGCAAGGAGAATTAGTGGGGCACAATATCAAGTACGTCAAGGCATCTATGATGGGAAACTACAAAATCCGAAATTTTACAAGTTTTCGTGAAAAAAATACACCATTTCCACTAGACCTTCGAAAAAGTGAATTCTAAGTTGTTAAGTAGAAGGGTAAAATTCTTATATGTATCCATTCTTCAGATTGTGCAAAATGTTTAATTTAGAAAAAACAATATGCAAAACGTGGCAAAATGTGGATCTTTTGCAGCATATGTGGGAGCCATAACACAGTTCATGTAAAAATTTCCATCGGAATTGCATGCATGATGACCACTTGATTTCGTTCCATGTTTTACGCATAGGAGATAACTTAAAAAGCCTCGTACATATGCAAGGTAATTGGAATCTGAAAGACAAAGGGAAAAATACACACATACACAGTCACACACACACACCCAAACGAAAACACAAAGAAAGAAAAATCAGAAAAGGAAAGGCAGAACATACTCCACAACCCGTGTCCAGCGCCGTTCGAACTGAGCCATTGGCAATAGGAATCACCCGTGCAAGTTCATTGATATATGCGTCTGCCCCTTGAGGAAACATGGTCCCGCCTCCTGGAAATTTGAACACATTACCCTGAAATTGCACCCAGTTCTGCGCAGCCTTCTCGACCGTCAAGCTCTTAAATGGGACATTAGAATAGTAAACATAGTCCCGACTCTTTGGCCAAGGAAAAGGACTAGTATACCCTTTCGGCGCTGGGATCAAACACTGCAATTTCTCCTCTTGTGGCGGGCAATGCCTTTCTCTATAAATCATATTTTCTCTCGGGAATCTCATAGCTCGATCTTGCTCCTGGCAAGGGGTATAATCGGTATATTTAACATCACATGGTTTAAAGACCTTGGATTTGGGCTCGGAAGATTCGAGGGGCGCCACATAATTATGATGGCTTTCGAAATCCAGGGAGGGAGAGAGATCATCATTGCAGCTTATTTGATGTTTCTTGTTCATTTCTATAGCATAACCGTCTCCTTTCCCAAAACCACTCCTCTGCCATACTCCCAACAAGTAAAAGAAACAACAGAGAGCAATTACTATAAATAAGGACACTCGGCTTCGTCCTCTATTTGTAGAAGAGTGAATCTTTGAAGCCATATGATGGTCAAAGCAGCATCCAGAAGCTTCACTACAATGTAATGATGTTAGTTCACAGCATCAAAAATTGCTAGAACAGAAAGTAAGTATAATTTTCAACAACATGAACTCATAGATCTAGGGAGTGTTTGAGAGAGCTTATAAGCTTCAACACACTTAACAAGATGTTTAGGATCTGATCTCATAAGCTACCACAAAGTGTATGGTTTTAACGAATAAGCTTAATAAGCTTTGGTCCATTACCAAGCTTCAAGTCATAATTAATGATACGGGCATATTTAACACATTCCCCCACAAATCCAACAAAGATTAACATGTACACTAATGGGATCTGTTCCACAAAACACTTGGGCAAATTAAGTACAACAATTCATGCATAATGACTTTGAGTACAAGAAGGAAATAAATAAATAAATAAAAAAAGAAAAAGAACCAAAAAAGGAAAAACGAGATCAACTTAAATCATAGTTAGCAATATGCTCCAGATAGAAAAGGCAAATGGGATCTCAAATATTTCTCAAAAAGGGAGGAAAGCAAATTACAAACAGTTTCCATTTTCAGAATCTGTTTGAGCCCATCACTATCATTACCTGAAAATAAAGAAGAGCTCTAATCTACGAGCTAATCAGAAGAAAAGGGCTGCAAGCTTAACTTAGCGCAAACGAGATCAGCTTCCAAAGAGTACAAGAGAAGCGTACACACACACGCACACACTCTGCTTCCGTTATTTGAAAGAGTTCTTGTGGGAACAGAAATATCTTTTTAGTAGTGCGATTACAGAGGGTTAGTGGGGTGAGGGTAGGGGTCGGGGTCGTGGTCGGGGTGGGGGGGGGGGTATGGGGTGTCAGGCTTGTCGCGCTGAGCGAGTGAGGAGTGTGTGTGCGTGTGTAATTATTTCAGATTTGAATGTTTTGTTTTTGCTCACACCTCACCGACGGTCGTGGACTTGGAAAGACAATGGTTGGACCCCTGTTTCAACATTGGTTTCGACTTTATTATAAGTGTTAAATTGCATTTTGCCCCTCTCGGAAATGGATAATTGCAAATAACCCCAATGAAGAAAATATTCACTAATTATATCATCTGAGGAATTCTCTCTCTCTCTCTCTTTCCCTTCTTTTCATTTTTTCATTTTTGTATTTCTTTTGCAATAACCATTTGAGGATTTCAAATTGAGGCAAGAATAAAATAACACCTTATTATAGTTTAGTAATTTTACATGGGCTTTCCTTTGAGAGCAATGTGCTGTTTTAATAGAAAAAAAATATATTTTGACTCTTATTTCTTTTGCATATATTATTTCATTATGGAAATTAGTTATCTTTCCATTTAGATTTTGCTATTGTTTGAGTTCGTTTGTTATGTATTTAAAGAAAAATGCAAGGGAAATATTTGATACATGTGTGTGGATAATATATACATGGTTTAAATTCTTTTTCATATTAAGAAATGGCTGATGGTAATGCCAGAGCAAATTTTTACTTAATTTCTATTTTACCCTTTCCATGGTCAACCCTCAAAATTATACATATATATATATATACACACACATATGTTTTAATCACTATTTTACCGTGAAAGTGTTTGGCTAAGCTTATTTTAAAAAGTTTATAAGCTCATAAAGCTTATAAGATATTTTTGAAGTTGATAATTTCTTATATCTTATTTTTAAAATAAGTTTCTAAAGTGTTTTGATCAAATAAAACACTGTAACTTATCAGATGTTTTTAGAGCTGATAAGCTGTAATTTTATTTGGTAAAAATTAAAGCTTATATATTTTTTTTTAAGTATAATAATGATCCAAAAAAATAAAATAAAATTAATTTCATGTAAATAAATATTTTTTGAGATAATAGAAATGTAATCTTGAAAAAAAAATATATTTATGTTACTTATTTTTTTACATTAGACAATTTATAAATTGTTGAAAAAAAAGTTGGGGAGAGCTTTTTTTTTTTTTAACCTTATAGGCTCCTGATAGTTTATTTTTGGAGTTTATAAACTCATTTACTAAAAAATTTACCAAATATATTTAAAGAGTTTATAAGCTCTCAAACAGTTCATAAGATATTTTTAAGAGCTTAGCTAAACACTCTCTATGTCATCCAATCTCAAAAAGGAAAAAGTTTCAACTTTCTCTCACTTCATTAATTGCTCATCCTCTTAAATTTTTTATTTTTATGAACGAAACTTTTTGTTTTTTAAAAAGTACAACGAATTTTTATTTATAATTTTAATAATTTTTTGATCAACTGTATCTATGAGTATCTTTATGTATGTATGTGTAGATATATACATCATATAAACAAAAATTTGTCCCACTTATATGTTTTCAATAGTCAATATATGTGATAAAACTAATTCTATCTTAAAATAAGAATGAATTAATTTTGTAATGAGTCATGACTAATTGTTTTATTTTGTAATAATCACTTTTTTTTATTCCGCCGGATATTTGGCGAGTGAAGAAGTGGAATTTAATGATTTGCAAAATTGTATCAGCTACTCCATCAAGTGGAATATTCCATCGGATGGTTTTTGTGTATTTTTTTTAATTTATTTAGAATATGTATTCGGCGAGATAATTCCCCTATTTTTCTGTCAAACTGTTTTTAATTTTTGCTTTTAATTTGTCAATATATCATTGCGGCGGAATTCTGAAGAAATTTCCGTTGGATTGCTTAAATCAAATTTTTTTTTTCTAATGTGGGGAAATTTTTCCCTGCAATTTTAAAAATATCCGACAGAATAATTTTCGTCGGATTTCTTACATAATTCCCCCACATTTTTTTCGCTAAAACCCTCTTCCCCCTGTTCTTTCTCTTCTCTCTTCCTTCTTTCTCATTGTAGCCCCCACTCCCGCTATCGGCCACCACCGCGCAACTAGTCCCCCTGCCCCCACCACCACTCCCCCCCCATGCCCGACACCCATGCCCCCCTCTCTTCCTTCTTTCTCCCCGTCGCCCCACACTTACCTCCTGCAAACCATTCGTTGCGCCCCACCGTCATCGCCAAACCTCTGCAGTCTTGGTCAATTTTTTTTGTAGTGTTTTTTTAATTGATAAAGTAATTATTAATTTAATGGTATTGCAAATGTTGTATCATTATGAAATTTAGGAGTTTTGTATAGTTGTGAAAATTTTAAATTTAAGAAGAATGTATAACTGTAGAAATTAGGAATTTTGTGAAATTTAGGAGTATTGTGTTATTTTGAAAATTATAAATTTAGGAAGAATGTAATTGGAGAGTTTCGGAATTTAGAAACTTTGAATAATTATTGAATTTAGGAACTTTATTCAAGTAATGATTTTTTTGTATTTACAAATTTTGTACAATTGTTTAATGTGGGACCTGGTTTAACATATAAACTTATGAATTTAAGAAACTTACTTGGTATAATTACACAATAGAAGAACCATGTTTGATTGAGGAATCTAGGCATTTAGGAACTCTGTTTAATTTAAGAATTTAGACATTTGCGAACTTTTGTGTGATTCTATGTAAATGAAATTGTTGAATTATGAATAATTCGCTTTGTATTCTTGAATCGATAGTTATTTGCGGTAGAAGAGCGGGCAATTAGAGGTTGAGTACTCTACATTCATTGTCTTGTTACAAATTGTTGAAAAGATAAGTGTGGCTAACTTTTAATAATACTTCAATATAAGCCATTGCGTGGCTTTACTTAGAGAGTGTTTGGCTAAGCTTATAAGCTCTTCAATATAAGATGTTTGAGAGTTTATAAGCTCTTAAAATTTATTTGGTAATTTTTTAAGTAAAAGAGCTTATAAGTTCCAAAAATAAGCTGTTAGGAGCTTACAAGCTCCAAAAAAAAAATTAAGGTACCCCCAACTTCTTTTTGGAACAACTTATAAGTTGTCTAACATCAAAACATGAAATGATATAAATATCTTTATTTTTTTTTTCAAGGTAACATTCCTACTATCTCCAAAAAATATTTATTTACGTAAATTAATTTTACATTATTATTTTTTTTATCATTAGATTTAAAATAAAATATAAGCTCTCATTTTTACCAAACAGAATGACAACTTATAAGCTCAAAAAACATCTTTGAAGCTACAAGATCTTATTTTATCCAAACACTTTGACAACTTATTGTTTAAATAAGACGTATAAGCTTATAAGCTTTAAAAACATCTTATAAGCTATACGAGCTTATAAGCTCTTTAAAATAAGTTTAGCCAAACACCCTTTTAGAGAGTGTTTAGCTGAGCTTATAAGCTCTTAAAAACATCTTATAAGCTGTTTGAGAGCTTATAAGCTCTTTAAAAGTATTTGGTAAATTTTTTAGTAAAGAAGCTTATAAGCTCCAAAAATAAACTGTCATAAGTTTATAAGCTCCAGAAAAAAAAAGTAAGCTCCCCCCAACTTTTTTTTTCAAATAATTTATAAGCTGTCTAATGCTAAAAGATAAAATAATATAAATATATATATTTTTTTTCAAGATTACATTTCTACTATCACAAAAAATATTTATTTACATGAAATTAATTTAATTTTATTTTTTTGAATCATCATTATACTTAAAAAAAACATTGATGCGGTCATAATTCGTCTCACATCGGGTGGAGACGAGGCACTTGAGCTCCTTATAAGGGCCAGGTCCTCTCCCACTTAGTGAGGCGCCTTTTAAGGGCAAAACCCCCCGGCCTGATCAGATGGTCTCAATGGTCGCAGGAGGAACAATACCTCACGGGTGAGGCCACTGGGTGGAGATCGGATATGGGTGCATCATATGGCGCCGTCTGTGGGAAGCGAATGGTTCTCAAGCCCCTCGTCTGGGGGGCTTATGATGCGGTCATAATTCATCCCACATCGGGTGGAGACGAGGCACTTGAGCTCCTTATAAGGGACAGGTCCTCTCCCACTTAGTGAGGCGCCTTTTAAGGGCAAAACCCCCCGGCCTGATCGGATGGTCTTAATGGTCGCAGGAGGAACAATACCTCACGGGTGAGGTCACCGGTTGGAGATCGGATATGGGTGCATCAAACATATAAGCTTTAATTTTCACCAGACAAAATAACAGATTGTCAGCTCCAAAAATATCTTATAAGCTACATCGTCTTATTTTATTCAAACACTTTAGAAGCTTATTTTTAAAATAAGATGTAGGGGCTTATCAGCTCCAAAAACATCAGCTTATAAGCTCTTTAAAATAAGCTTAGCCAAACACTCTCTTAGTTATAATTAAATTTTGTGTGTGTGTGTTTATAAGGTGAATTATACTTATCTCCCCTAAGGTATACTCTATTTACAAAAAACACCCCAATCTATGAAAAATTACAATTACCCCCTCAATTTACATTCCGTCCAACAAATTGCACCACCTGTTAGTTGACTAACGGTTGCCATTAGTTAAAAAAATTGAACTTCCAAAATTACCCTTCTAAAAGTAGAAATAGGTGTCTTGACCATAGCAAAATGACTATTTTGCCCTCAAAGGGATTTTTTTGTTATTTTTTGAGGCTAATTGACATAAAATATTAAATATTATTTGATTATTATTCTATTTATTTATTAATTTTATTATAACATCTAATTTATGTATGTACCTATTCTCCATTGATTTCTCATTATCTGTACTATTATATAAAGGGGAGCCCTTTTGGTCTGACAAGTTTTTAGTCTATCAATTTCTTTGTTTTTTATTTTCTCTCTCTTCTCTCTTCTTTTATGTTCTTTTTTTATTTGTCCTCCCCCCCCCCCACTCTATCCTCTATTATCTCTCAATATTCTTCAATATCATTTTTTTAAACTTTATTTGTAATTGTTTTATTAATTTTTTATTTTTACTTATAACTAATTTTATAAATCTATTAAAAATAGTTTAAAATATTTTAATAGTATAGACAGTACCAAAAATTTAATATATCATTAAATTATAGTTTTTTGTTATGCTTGTGTCAATATTACTAGTTTAATTAACCTTGTTCCACATTGAGCAAAATCACTACTCATACATGAGAGGGAAAAAAACATACGAAAAGGGGAATGAAGAAAAATTGAAAAAATCGAATCAAATTAATGATGAATGCATGTGGATTTAAAAAAAAACAAACAGTAAATAAAAGATGACTTTCCTATTTATTAGGATTTCTTGCCTCACCAATCCCCCAAATTGTGGAAGTTGGGAAAAGATAAGCCAATATTTTGATAATTCAAAATAGAAAAGGTAAATAATAATTATAAATTACCTATCAAATTAATTGTAAAATGCCTAATTTGGCATTATACCAAAGATGGGCGATTCAGCGTCCGATCAGCCTATCATCTGGCGCGCTCCGTTGCTGTCAGCCTCTCGCCCAGCAGTCCGGGTAGTCCGATTTGGGGTGCCATTTGGCGTGTTCGGGTACCACCGAAGGTACGAACACTTGCATGGAGAGCATGTCGCGAATCTCTGGCTACGGCTTGCAACTTGCGCCGCCGGGGTTGCGGTGAGGGGGCTCGGTGCCCACACTGTGATGAGCAAAATGAGGACGAACGCCATGTATTTAGCCTGTGCACCTTCTCGAGACAAACTTGGGCACTCTCTGATCTGCCAGCGCGGTGTATTGGGGGGCCGGTTGCTAACATTCTGGAATGGTTTGGTGTTGTTATCAACCAGCTGGATAAGGAGGAGTTTGCTTGGTTTTTGGTACTGATTTGGTGTCTGTGGTGGAATCGGAACAGAAGGAGGGCGGAGGGGTCTTGCCTATCGCCCTTGGAGCTTGTTGGCTTTGGAAGGAACTTTCTCAATTGCTATAAAGAGGCGACCTCAGCGCCTGTCAGACCTGAAAGACAACGCCCGACTCAAGCAGTATGGTCCCCGCCTCCACTAGACGTGGTGAAACTGAATTTCGATGGCGCTACATTCCGGGCATCTAATGAAGTGGGTATAGGTGTGGTGGCGCGCGACCACACGGGCATGTGCATTGCCTGGTTCACGGATCGGGTGATGGGTTCCATGGATGCGGAGGTTGTGGAGGCGTTGGCGGCTCGCGACGCTGTTTCTCTCGCTATTCGTCATGGATGGTCACGGATTATTCTCGAGGGGGATTGCTTAGAGGTGGTGCGGAAGTGCTCGTCTCAAGCTGAAGATGAATCAGTGGTTGGTACCATTATTTGTGAGACTCGCTCTCTTCTGAGCCAGTTTAGAGAAGCTCAAGTTAACTATGTGGGTCGCTTTGGGAACAAGGTGGCTCATTTGCTAGCAAGGAATGCTACTCCTTTTTGCGAAGGCGTGACGAATATTCCCGAGTATGCTAGCGGTGCTGTTTTGGCAGAGCTGGCGATCTAATTCTAGATTTCCTTTCTTTCAAAAAAAGAAAAGAGCTTGAGATTTAGGGCTAATTTTTGGTGAAGAAAAAGAATTTTACCCTAAATTACATGCATATCCTAGAACTTCCCGATCAAGGCAATTATCAAATTCAAAATCAAAATTCAAATTAAAGATCAAATAATGAGCATTTTCTTATAATTTCAGAGTAATATCCTAAAATATTAATCGGACTCTCTCTCTCTCTCTCTCTCTCTCTCTATATATATATATATATATAACAACAATTCTGTTTGAAAAAGGGGATACGTTTGCTACTTTTGACATGATCAGATGTGATCCATTAAATATGGATTATTAATGAAGAGACTATATTAAATCCTTCGTTATTTGTTGTTTGTTAACTTATTTGTTCCTTCAAGATATCCCATACTTTTACTAGTTTATTGTTTGATTGTATGGATTTACCATGTTGGATTAAATGAAAAAATATTTAATTGTCCTCCCATGTTTTAAGTATTTCCCATATTCACCCTCAAAATTTATAACACCAGTTCAATCATGAACATACTTATCAATTGTCTTACTTTTATAACTATCATCCACCTTTTGATATGATTTATTTAATTAATTTCATTTAAATTAGTAAAATTGTTTTAATAATTCATAATATTGTGAACATTCAATTTTTGATAATTAAAAATATTTTCAACTTTATTTTATCTAAAGTTAAGATAAATATTTAAATATTGAATATCAATTAATATAGTGAATATATAGTTTTTGTTTGATGAACTTATATCAAAAACATTATTATTTAGATCATTTATTGCAAAATCTACAATCATTCAAAATTTGAAAAAACTACAATCATTCAAAATTTGAGTATTTATGTAAAAGTCAATAAAATAAGATGTAGGAATTTATAAGTTTCAAAAACATCTTATAAGCTCTTTAAAATAAGTGTAGCTCAACACTCGCCAAATTAGTAATTTTTGCTAATTCTTGGCACCACCACTCACTAATATATAAAAGTAAAACTTAACATTTATTAATTCAAAGAAAGAGTACCACTGGTTAACTATGTTTCAAAGTGATTTTTTTTTTCTTTTCGTGATTTTAAAAATTATCATCTAAAAGTTAAAAAAATTCAAAACTTTTGTATTGAGTGTTTATTGGAAAATTAGTACTTTGTAGGTCATGATTTGACTATGGGAAGGCCAAGATAAGAGTTGGACTTTTTGTGTTTAAAATTAATTTGTTCTGCCTTGGTATTTACGATTAAACGACAATCGTCTTCCAAAATACAACTAATTTTCTTGATATAGTAGCATTACAAATATCAGGAACTAACAAATTTAAAGTATTTAAAAATTTTGAGATCAAATGGGAGAAGAGAAATCATAAAATAATTTGTTGCTCTTTGTTGATGTACACACTAAAAACAAATGAATAAATTTTGGTTGCACGTAGTATAATTCATAGAAAAGCCCCTTTTAAAAGTTGCAGCTCTTTACCCAAATATTTTTAAAATGAAAAGACATAGTTATTGATCCTGAAGAGTGATGCCGATCCGGCTAAAGGACACGATTATTTGAAGAGTTGCACCAAGATTCCACCAATAATTTAAAACATTTAATTTTATTCATAAATTATATTTTCCAACAGTGTTCAAGAACTTAGTAGTAATTTGATAGTAAACTTCTAAATGGTTGACAAAAAGCACCTTCGAATTAGACTTATTTGGCACTTTACCTCCTAAAATTATAGAAATGGCATAATACTCTCTGGCTCCATATACCATTTTCTTGGCAAAGTGCACTCCCCTATCTCTTTTGAACTAAAATTTTTGTAACAAAAAAATAATAATAATAATATACAAAAAATTATTAAACTATAAATTAAACGGTAAAGCGGTAATATAATAAAAGGGTAAAGTGCATATAATTATTGAAGAGAAATTAAGGAAATTATGATAGCGTAGAATATCATAATTTTCAAAATAAGAAGGTAATGATGCTAGGATATATCACGTAATCAAGGACCATAAAAAAAATTACTATTGGCATTTCATTCTTACTTTTATATTAAAAATTGACCTAAATACCCATTTATATTGAAATAGGATTAAATACACTTGAGCCCTTCAGTTATAGGCCATATATCATTTACCTCTATAAACTAATAAATGACACCCAAACCCTCTCCCTCCCTTCAAATATATATTCTGACAAAAATACCCTTAAATATATACAAATATATATATATATATATATATATATATATATAGTTCACAAAGTATTTATACCAATTTACAATCTAAATTTTTTTTAAATATGTTTATTAAAAACCAAGTTATTTACTCTTCAATCAAAAGTAAACTTTAGACTCTTCCAATCTACATGAATAATTATATTCTCATTAATTACTTCACTTTGTGCATTTTTTTTCTAAAACAACTTGATGTATATACTCATTTTTTTAAAATAATTTTAATTCAATCAAATAAATTATAATTTAAATTAATATAAAAAGTTTACTTAAATTATGGATAAAATTATATTTATCTATTTGTATTCAAAATTGTAAAACTTTAATTAGAATGTTGTACTTAATAAATTTATCAAGTTAGAAGAACTAAAATAGTTTCTCCATGTTTAATTTTTAGTTATTATTACAATAGCTTATTAACTTAGTTTTTATTGATATTTACCTAAGATTTATTTTTCCAAATTAAATTTAAAATAAAGATTATGTTTATAGCTAAAATGATTTGAATTTTAATTTAGAATGCTAAATGTAGGAAAAGAAATTTTTTAAATTGTATAAATAGGAGTGGTGTAAGGGCAATTTTGACTAATTTTTAGTTGAAAGGCGTAAGAGTTGTATTTGATAACTTAAAGGAGTGAATGAAATATATTATATCATTGAAGGAGTAAAGTGTATCCAATCATATTTTAAAACAAATGAGTATTTTAATCAATCCTTCAATAAAAAAGTAAGAATGGAGCGCCATTAATAATTTTAAGAGTGCTAATAACAATTCTCTAAAAAAATAATTTATTTTCTTCTTTTTGTTTTTCAAAAGAACCATATAATAGGAAAATATATGTTGTAGCACTTTAGCTAAAAATAACTCTAAAATGTAGTAATTTTTTTTTCTTCGTTTTTTTTTAAAGCTTAGGTTAGCATTTGCTATATACTACTTTACATACACAGTTTTTTTTTTTTTTTTTTTTTTTTTTTTTTTTTTAAAGAAAAGGGGTTAAAGGGGACCCCACCCCTTTATTAAGAAAATAAAAAGTTACAGAGGGAAATTAAAAAAATACATCAAGCAAAAAGAGGGAACAGAAAACTCAATCAAGCTATGTGTTTTCTAAAAGAAGGAATCCCAAGACGATCAAGCAGAATCATTCCCCGTAGAGATCCATTAATGGTGGCTGGCTCCAAAATAGAGTTATCACGCCTATCACATGCCATATTCGCAAGAAAATCTGCCGGCTTGTTCCCCTCTCGAAAAATATGAGTGCATTTGAACTGTATATGCCGGATAAGAAGATGTATCCTCATGATCAGGTGGCGCAATGACCAGCTGACCATGCCTTGGCCAGATATGATGTCGACTGCAACTTTAGCATCCATCTCTAACCAAATATTTTGAAAGCCCCTCGCAATCGCAATTCGTAACCCCTCGTAAGCGCCAAACAGCTCCGCATGTACGCTCGTGGTGCTGTCAAGGACGGAATAGAAAGCAAAAAGAACATTACCTTGGTGATCCCTTGCAAGGCCACCAGCCCCTGCAAGCCCAACTGTTCTTCGAAAAGCCCCATCGGTATTCAGCTTCACACTATTAATGGGCGGGAAGTTCCAGCGAACCAAAACAGGCCGCTGTACCTGATCCTTGCTGGCGGGGATAAAGAAAAAGGGGGCAGCAAGCTCCGAACCTTTCCATTGTGATGGTTTGAAGTGTCCACTTGTTCCCAATAAATATATATACCGCCACACCTTCTTCACAATAAGGCTAGCGATCATCCGAATTTGACGATACTTGCAATTATTCCGAGCCTCCCAAATATACCAGAAAATGAGAGCTGGTATGAGAAATCGAATATGATCACCCCCGTGCGTTTGTCTCCAGGCCTGGAACATTAAGTGCACGCGAGAAGTCTTAGGCAAAGTAATCCGGAAGAGAGACGCAAAAAATTCCCAAATTCGCAACGCTTTATCACTGATAAAGAAGAGATGTGTAAGACTCTCCTCCCAGGCACAACAGTAACACTTCGATGCCATTTGGATTCCTTTAGATTGAAGACGTATATCCACCGGAATCCAGCCCTTAAGCAATCGCCAAATGAAAATAGAGATATTAGGCAAGAGAGACCGAGACCAAATGCTCTCATATAGCGAGTTCTGCGTTCTTGTCCCTCGAACTTGATCCCACGCCTGCCTCGTAGAGAATTCCCCATGTGGAGCCGTAGCCCATACCAGTTTATCCCCAAGACTCGGATCCAGCGGGATGAGCAAGACCTGATCCACCAAGTCTGCCGGCAGAGTTTCTCGAAGAAGATCCTCAGACCAACCCGAGTCACCAATATAATGGGACACCAAACTCAGCGGATACTCAGCCCGTTGAATCAAGTTTTTCAGAGGTCCAGCAGCCATCCATCCATCGTGCCAAAAAGAAATATTGCCTTTACCAAGCTGCCATCGTATGTCGGGTTCAATCCAGTGCCGCCCACGACACATCCGCTTCCAAGTAGCTGAGTCATTGCGCGTTTCGTTGACCACGGAAGGGTGACTATCCTTCACATATTTGGCATACATAAAACGTGCCCAGAGGGAGTCTCCTTGGCAAAATTTCCACCAAAGCTTACATGTGAAGCTATCAACAACATCCTCAAGAGCGCGTATCCCCAATCCACCCTCCTCAATGGGATAACACACATCGTCCCAGGAGCACCAATGGATACGACGCTGGGCTCCATAAGAACCCCAGAAAAAGCGATTAAACAACTTCTCGATCTTGCGTATAACACTCTTGGGAGGCTTTAAAACCTGGACCAGATGAAGAGGCATCGAGGAAAGCACACTTCGGATCAAAGTCAAACGACCACCATAGTTGAGAGAAACCTTCTCCCAACCTAAAATTCTGGATCGTATACCTTCAATTAATGGCGTGAATAAACTGATTTTCTTACGGCCTGAATAAAGTGGAACTCCCAGATATTTAAGAGGGAAATCAGTACGAGTGAACCCCGTAATTCGCTGCATCCGGCGGACCTGACCCTCGGAGCACCTGTTAGAGGGAATAAACATGCTCTTCGTATCACTAATGAGCTGTCCCGAAGCGTGCTCGTATCTCGTTAAGAAGTCCCGAAGTTTTTTAAGTGATTTCGCCCTAGCACTGGCGAAAATGATAACGTCGTCTGCATATGCAAGATGTGAGATAACGACAGGAAAATGCGCAATATAACGCATTTTAATATCAGCCTGGAACAGCTGATCCAACCCTCTTGACAGCCACTCAGCTGCTAGAATAAATAAAGCCGGTGATAACGGGTCTCCTTGGCGCAAACCACGGGTAGAATGAAAAAAACCAGCGCCTTGGCCGTTGATAAGCACTGAAAACCAGCAATGTTCTATCGAATTCCGCACTAAGTGGATCCACTTCTCAGAAAAACCAAGTTGGTGAAGCATGGAGATAAGGAAAGGCCAATGTATTCTATCATATGCCTTAGCCATATCCAGTTTCACCACCACACGATCCCCTTTAACCTTTTTGTTTAGCGAGTGAATAAGTTCTTGAGCCAATAAAATATTATCTGAGATCGCACGGCCTGCAAGAAATCCAGATTGGGCAGGCGAGATGATAGATGGAAGAAGATTCGCCAACCGACTATACATGAGTTTCGTCATGATCTTGTTGGACACATTACACAAACTAATCGGTCGGTAGTCCGCCCAAGTGAGAGCGGCAACTTTCTTAGGAATAAGGACTATAGTCGTGGAGGTGAAAGCACGTGGCATAGGTGTCCCTGCAAAAAAATCACAAACAGCGGCATAAACATCCATCTGCACGTATTCCCAGTAGGCCTGATAGAAAACCGAAGAGAAGCCGTCTGGCCCAGCAGCCGAATCAGGAGAAATGCCAAAGACAGCCTCCCGAACCTCCTCCAGCGTAGGCATAGTACACAGGGCGTCCGAAGCCTCAAGTGAGATCATTCGGGGGACATGCGACAAATCTGAATGCGGAAAAGGATTGTCGGCCCTGGTAAGAAGCTGCTCAAAATATACAGCTGCAGATTTTCGAATATCATCCGGGAGCTCCACCTGCCGGCCTTGATCCTGAATTGTGAAAATACGCCCCTTAAGACGACGTTCTTTCACCAAATTATGAAAATATCGAGTATTTCGCTCCCCGTCTTGCAACCAACGACTTGCTGATTTTTGACGCCAAAAATCTTCTTCCATCGTGAGGGCCCGATTCAACAGCGCCGAGGCGTGATTCATAGCCATGAGGTTGGTATCGGTAGGATCAAAATCATATGCTTGTTCCAGCTGCTGGACCTGTTTACTCGCTGCAGCCACTCTATCAAAAATATTCCCAAAGACATCCTTGTTCCAGGTTTTGAGGTACTTCTTCAGCCGAACCAACTTGTGTTGGAGATTGAGCATGCCAAAAAGCCCTGTCGGATACTCCCAGTTAGCTTTGGTAGCTGCATGAAACGCGTGATGATGCGTCCACATTTTCTGAAATCGAAATGCAGAAGGTCCCCGCTGTTCCATAGATGGTGGGGCAACGAGCAAAGCACAATGGTCCGAACCATGACGTGATAGATGCTTCGTGCGAAAGCTCGGGAACCAATCCATCCATCCAGCTGAAACTAAGACCCGATCCAGTCTCTCCCAACGCCTTCCTCGATTCCATGTAAACTGACTTCCCTCAACCCCCGGGTCAATGAGACCACATCCTTCAATACAATCCGTAAAATCCTCCATCGAGCCGAGGGAAGGCCGGCCACACCCTTTGCGCTCCTCAATAGACTGCACAATATTAAAATCCCCGCCAATGATCCATGGGTCCGCTGTGGAAACGGACCGCATAGACCCCCAAAGATCTCGGCGATCAATACGCGTGTGACGCCCATAAACAAAAGAGCCAAAAAACGGAGCCGGGAGGAGCCCCGAACTGATTTTGACATGCATTAGCTGGGCTTCATTAAGTAGCACATCAACAACAAGAGAAGAATCATAAAAGCACCAGATATGATTAGTGGGATTCGAGATGACACCCCCAAACCCCAATTTAAGAAACCAATAAATATACTTTTTATTTTTTTTATTATTTTTTTCTATATAGAAGAAAAAAGAGAAGAATACGAGTTTCGGATCTTGCTATCCGGATAGATAAAATTGAGAAGCTCTACGTTAAATGCTCACATGAATAGGGTATAACGATACATTGGGACTAATAATTGGGCCTTGTAGTTGAGATATAATCTATGTATGCTGCCTCTGCCGACATATTGTTGGCTCCACAAATTAATTCCCAACAATTATATATTATTATTATTATTATTAAACTAACGAAATGGATACACTTTGAATAATGTAAAATTAAATTTTATTACAAATTCATATGAATCTATATTATATGAAACGTAGTTAACATAAGAGTTTGGTATTCTATATATAGTTTGTACACACACACACACACGAACGGTATGTATATATAATAAGGGGAAAAAAGTATATATTTATCAATAATGTACACGGAAACGAAACTTCATATCAACAGTTGCATTTGGATAAAATCATAGTCAACTTATTATATGATAATTTTCAACACACAGCTTTTCCCAAGATTTTGACAAAACAATATATATGCATCACATGTGGGTAGAGTAGGAGTGGCAATCACGTCGTGTTGGGTGGGTTAGTGTTGGGTTGATTCATGTTTATGTCGAAAATGGATTGACTCAAACCCAATTTAATAAGCACCAAATACAATGAGTCTTCACCCAAATACAAATCAAAAGTTATTGTGTCGTGTTATCGTGTTGTTGTCGTGTTGTGACGGAAATTGTTACTCCTATATTTTCTCCTTTTATTAACTTGATAAAAAAAAAACAACTTTCTACTAAAATAAGATAATCGAAATTGTTCAAAAATAATACAAATAAAACACATAAGATAACATCACAAATATCTATAAGTTCAAAATACTAAACTACGTATGTTTAAAAATATCCAAAAACAAAAACCAAAACACACTAGATAATATTATAAATATCCATAAGTCCCAAATACCAAGTCACAAGAGTATTCTTAAAATCATAATTTTAACAAAAATAAAAAAATTATCGTGTTTATCGTATAATCCACAAATCAATCCAAACTTACGAAAATTTTTCATGTTTCTCAATGCGTCAGACCAATTATCGACTCAACCCAACAACCTTAAATCCAAATCCAATAATATCATGTTGGGTCATATCGTATCATCATTTTGTATCAGAAATTGCCACCCCTATAGTAAAGTTCAACATAAACTCAACATCGAAACTTATAATTATACACTACTATAATACTTTTTTATTTATTTATTTATTTTTGGTTGGACCCTTTTGGCTAATCACTCATAATATTTATTATATTCAGCTAACTTTCTCTCCTCACTCCATTAATGAGTGGAGAGGTATATTAAGAAAAAAATAATATATGCTTCCTCAAAATTTGAAAATAGAAATATTTTGAAACCAATGTTTTTTTTTAATCTAAAATGTCAGTTAAAAGCGAAAAGAGGAAAACTTGTTAATTAAATACTATTATTAATTTTAAATCAAAGACATATAGTACGAAAAAGTAAAATATATCTATTAAATTGAATAAATATCCACCGATCCATATAAAGCTGAGATTCAAACTTGCAAAAGAATATGTTTTCAGATCCAAATCATACAATGTGAATTTGGATCTGGATCCGTGGACGTAATATTTGGGTCTAAATCCGACCCACCGACACCCCTTTCCTCTCATCTTCAAAGTATTCTCTCTTAATCAGGCGCAAAAATAATGTAACAATCACAGCGTCAAATCAGTAGACTTTTTCTAGTTTCAAAATATATATTGACATATTTTGTTCGAAATGTAGAATGTTACTTTTATTTTCATTAATTAGGATATTTCTGTTTGAGTTTGATTGTTAGTTCAATTTTAATGTCTTGCAACTAATCACCGTTAGATTTAACGTTCAAAATTAACAAATAATGATTGAGGTATTGAGTTCGAACTCTCTTGTCCTTTTTCCTTTCCCTTTGGGTGAGTGTATGTATGCGCATGTAGCGCTCCGGTTGACATTTATAGGGTGCTCAGAATTGATCGTATCAAAATAACAAAAAATTATTATTAATTATTTAACGACGAAAAATAAGAAACAAATAGGATTAACAAAAAGATAAAAAGAAAATATAATTCTCCTTAATTATCTATAAATGGTATAAAATATTGTGATATAACTGAATGAAGTCACACATTGGTCTTCTGCAAATTCTATAAATTAGTTTTTCAGTTAAACTTTAGTTTATTTTGATAGTTTTCTTATCCTCCATTAATTGCATATAGGCCTTCATTTGACTCCGGTATAACTTTTTTTTTTTTTTTTTTTTTTTTTCCAACACAGCATACATGATATGTATTGATCATAGTGTAAGAAAAATATTATGCTATTATACAACAAAAAGATCAAATTTTAAAAAGCAGCATCACTTTTTTTTTTTTTTTTTTTTTTTTTTTTTGGGGTTAAGAGGGCCTCCCCTCATTTATTGCGAATTATGCAAAAAGCAAAGGAAACAAAGCCAGAAGCTCAACAAGCAAAAACACAACCAATCAAAAATGCTAAACATTACGAAACGTAGGTAAACCTATCCTATCAATCCGGAGAATGCCTTGGAGATGTTTCGGTAAAGCTGTTGGATCTAAAACCGCCGAGTCCTTCGTTTGACAAGCCATATTTGCCAAGAAGTCCGCTGCCATATTCCCCTCCCGATAAATATGAGAGCATTGAAAATTAACCAATCGAGAAATTCGCCGAATTCGAGTAACTAAATGACAAATTGACCATGCGACAGTCTTATTACCTCGAATAATATCTAACATAGCCCGAGCATCCATCTCTAGCCATATGTGCTGAAATCCTCTTTCCACCGCGAGGTAAAGTCCCTCCCAAGCCGCATAAAGTTCCGCAAAGGAGTTTGTGACGTCTCCCAAGAAGGCATAGTAAGCAAAAATGACCTTCCCGTGATGATCCCGTGCAACACCTCCCGCTCCCGACACAGCCAGGGCACGCTTAGCAGCTCCGTCTGTGTTCAACTTCAGCCATGGAATGTCCGGCTTCATCCACTGGACGAGTATTGGCTTGGGCACCCTCGGTTGCGATAAGCGAGTAAAGAAAAAAGGGGCAGCAAAGGTAACACCCCTCCACTGCTTAGCTGAAAACCTACCAAGCTGTCCCAAGAGATAGACGTACCTCCACACCTTGTGTACGATAACGGAAGCAACGATTCGTTGGTGCCTATACTTACAATTGTTCCTTGCTTCCCACAAATGCCATAGAATAAGTATTGGAACAATGAGTAAGAGGTGTCCATTGTTGCGATTCTCACGCCACGCTTGGATCCATAAGGGCACTTGGGTTGTATCCGGGAGCTTAACTCCAAAGAGGCGCGCAAAGAACTCCCATACGCGCTGAGCCTTGAAGCTTGAGAAGAAAACATGTGATATAGTTTCCTCCTCAGCACAGCAGTAACATTTAGAGACTAGCTGTATCCCCTTGCGTTGCATACGGGTATCCACTGGAATCCAACCCTTAAGAAGCCTCCACATGAAGATGGAGATATTTGGAAGCAGCTCTCGGCACCATAAAGCGTCAAAAAGGGGAATGTTCGCACTAGCTGGACGAACTAACTCCCAGGCCTGCTTAGTGGAGAAAGTTCCATGCTTTCCTCGAACCCAAACTAACCGATCACAAGTTGACGTATCTAACGGGACAAGGACAACCCGCTCAACGATCTCCCGGGGCAATAATAACCGAAGCTTGTCTACATCCCAAGCACCTTGGAGCACAAAATCAGAAACGGGGGCCAAAGGATAATGTGTCCGGTCCACAATATCTTTCAATATCCCCCCTGGAAGCCAATTATCATACCAAAACAATACGGAGCCAGTCCCCAAGGACCACACGAGATCCGGTTCAATCAAGTGGCGAATACGACACATACGCTTCCACACTGCCGAGGCATTTTGTATCTCTTGGACATACATTGGATGCCCATTTTTAACGTATTTTGCATGGAGAAACCTTGCCCATAACGACTCATTTTGTCGGAACCGCCACCAAAGTTTACAAGAAAAGCTGTCAATAACTTCACTTAGACCTCGAACTCCCAAACCGCCCTCGCCCACCGGATAACAAAGGTCCCTCCAAGCACACCAATGTGTTCGTCGCTGTCCACCATAAGAACCCCAGAAGAACCGGTTAAATAGTTTCTCGATCTTGTCAATAACACCCCTTGGAGGTTGTAGCACTTGTATTAGGTGTAGAGGCATAGAGGATAAGACACTTTTAATAAGGACAAGCCTACCCCCATGGTTGAGGGCCACCTTTTCCCAGCCAAGAATCCGGGCACGCATGCTCTCAATCAATGAAGTAAACAAACTGATTTTCTTTCGTCCAACATGAAGTGGCGCGCCAAGGTACCGTAAGGGGAACGTTGTCTTGGTATATCCCGTGATTCGCTGAATACGTCTAACTTTCCCAAGAGAGCACCGGCTTGAGAGAACGAAGGTGCTTTTCTGCTTGCTGATGAGCTGCCCTGAGACTGCCTCATAATGATGTAAGAAAGTCATAAGGCGTCGTAGACCTACAGGTCGGGCACTAGCAAATATAATCATATCATCCGCATATGCGAGGTGCGAAATGACCACCGGATTATCTTTGACAAAGCGCATGCGCGTGTGTTCCTGAAAAAGTCGGTCCAAACCCCGTGAGAGCCATTCAGCTGCCAAGATGAACAAAGCTGGGGATAATGGATCCCCCTGCCGAAGTCCCCTTGAAGAAGGAAAAAATCCAGCCCGTTGCCCGTTGACGAGAACTGAGAACCAACAATTTTCAATACAGTGGCGAATTAACACGATCCAATGCTCCGAGAAACCCAATTGACGAAGCATATTATATAGAAAGGGCCAATGAACTCTGTCATAAGCCTTTGCCATATCCAATTTCAAGACAATTCGCTCGCCCTTAATTTTTCTATTGATTGAGGAGACAAGTTCTTGTGCCAATAGGATATTATCTGAAATAGCCCGACCGGCCAGAAATCCAGATTGTGCCGGAGAAATAAGAGATGGAAGAAGACCCGCTAATCGATCATATAATAATTTCGTCATTATTTTATTCGAAACATTGCATAAACTAATAGGCCTGAAGTCCGCCCATGTAGTTGGTGCATCTTTCTTCGGGATAAGTACAATGGTAGTACTTGTGAATGCCTTCGGCATGGGAGTTCCTGCAAAAAAGTCCCGAACAGCATCATAAACATCTTGTTCAATGAAATCCCAGCAAGCTTGGTAAAAAGCTGATGAGAATCCATCAGGTCCAGCAGCAGATTCCGAAGAGATGGCAAAAACAGCTTGGTAGACCTCCTCCCTGGATGGTAAAGAGCATAAAGCGGCAGAATCTGCCTCTGAAACCAGCAGCGGTATGTGAGTGAAGTCAGCATCTGTTAAAACACTCTCCTCCTTCGTGAGAAGTTGCTGGAAATAGGCAGCAGCAGAGGCCTTAATTGCCTCAGGCTGATCCACTTCCCGACCGTCGACTTGAATGGAGAAAATCCGATTCCGAAGCCGACGTTGCTTGACAATATTATGGAAATACTGAGTATTACGCTCCCCATCCTGGACCCAACGAGATGAGGACTTTTGACGCCAAAAATCCTCTTCCATAGCCAAAACCCGATTAAGAGTCGCCAAAGCTCGATTCATCTCCATAAGGTTAACATCAGAAGGATCTGCATCATAACATTTCTCCCTCTCTTGTACACCTGTAAGTGCTTCCTTCACTTTGTCAAACACATTGCCAAAAACCTCCCGATTCCACTGTATAAGAAACTGTTTTAGGCGCACAAGTTTACGCTGTAATTTGATCATACCAAAAGCATCAACCGGGGTCGCCCAATTAGCTCTAGCAGCTTCATGAAAACCATGATGTCGTACCCACATAGTTTGAAATCGGAAAGATGAGGGCCCCTGCAAGCCGGGAGGTCTCAAAGCAACAAGAAGAGGTGCATGATCAGACTCATGTCGGGAGAGATGTTCAATCCGAAGGTCCGGAAACAGATCAATCCAGCCCGATGAAACTAACACTCTATCTAGCCGCTCCCAACGCCTACCGCGATTCCAAGTAAGTTGGGCCCCCACAAAACCGGGCTCAATTAAACCACAACCATCAATACAATCTGAAAAATCTTCAATAGAGCCAAGCTGTGCCGGAGAGCAACCTATCCGTTCATCCACAGAGCGAACGACATTGAAATCACCCCCGACTAACCATGGATCAGGCGTAGCGATAGACTGTAAAGCCTCCCACAGCTGTTTACGCTCGACCCGGGTGTGGCGCCCATACACGAAAGAGCAAAGAAGAGGTTTTGGCAACAATCCAGAAGTTACTTTAACGTGCATGAGTTGCGCCTCGTTCAGTAAAATGTCGACCCCAAGATTGTCAGCATAAAATAACCAAATGTGATTCGTGGGGTTCACAAACACCCCCCCAAATCCCAACTTTTTAAGCATATATCTTTCCTCCAAGTGAATTTTTGGTTCAATGATCACTAATATCATCAGCTTGTTCCTTCGCTTTAAATCTAATAAGTACCTCTGTTTCGCGGGGCTGCGAATTCCCCTAGCATTCCAAATAAGGCAACTAATCATTAAGAGTTAGGGAGGAATCGTTTACCTTAGCTTTTCTCCGTTTGAGACGTGGAGGAGCATGAAGATTCAATTTTTTTAAGGACTTTTTTGGTTGAGGTTTATCCAGCAGTGGATTAAACTGCGTCTCTGGCACATTGTGCAAAGGCTCCAGTTCGTGGTGTGTCATGTGTAAAGCCCCCCTTTCATGTGAGGCCACGTCCTGTGAAGCAATAATAGCAGTTTCCTTATCAACGGGATCATCCCTGTCACGCTGGGAATTATCAACCCAAACCTGGTCATCAGTTTCCACGATAACATCATCAATAGCGTCATCGTCGTGTTCGATACAATGGGGAATAGTTTCCTCTGGGACTGAGATATTTGGAACCGGGTCTGATAGCGGGGAGTGCGGCCGTGTTTCTCCAACCTCTTCCTCCCTATCCTCCGTAAACTCCTCCGGCCGTTTTTCTCCAACCTCTTCCTCTCCATTCTCCGCAAATTCCTCCGCAACTAAGGAATAAAATTTATTATTCAGCAGTCTTGCAGCGTTAGCTTGATCGGCATCCAAATTCGCCTCCGTCAGTACTGTCTTACCCGTATCCTTCCGTGACCTGGAGTTTACCGCTGTCCAGACTTTCTTAGACATGGAATTATCAGGGGGGGGGCACCATAAGAATGACCCCGCCTGTAACCTTCTTGTTGTCGCTGGTCAGGACCAGGCATATCACGAGGAGCATGTTCCATAGTCACTAGCGGGATCGGGTTCTCTATTCCCGTGGCTTGCCAGTTGGTCGTGATGTCTCCAGTATGTTTATCCACCAGGTTAGGGTTTGTGTCCCCAGCCTCTGCTTGGAGGCCTTCTGCAGGATGAAAGCAGTCCTGAACCATGTGTCCTCGTCGCTGGCACCGTCGACAATATTCTGGTACCCCTTCACACTCAATCGGTTGTTGATAGATCTTATCCCCATCTTTCACCCAAATAGCCCGCTTGATCGGTTTTGTGACGTCGATCTCCACACAAACCCTAGCCACCCGCGGACGAATACAATCTGCAGTAGCCTCGTCAACACGAACAGGTGTGCCAATGCACTTGGCGAGGGTGTATAATCCATCCACTGGAGTAAGATGCAGCGGAAGATGATGAATCTTAAACCACACGGGACAAATCGGCGATTCGATCGTAGGATCGAAATCAGGATCCCACTTGAAGACCCGCATTGGAAATCCATTGAAGTGCCAGATTTCCCTCATGAACAGGCGAGCATAATCGTCATGATCGTACAAGTGAATACCCAGGTGCGTGTTGTCAAAAAAGAAGAGCCTGAACCTGCGTTTAAGTTTCATACGCCCGAAAATAAAGCGCAGCGCACTGAGCGAAGTATGTCCATGAGAAAATTTGCCAACCAAAACATATTGGAATGGCTGGCACAGTTTCTGTCGGTCAGCATGAGAGAAAACCGCAGCAGGTTCTCCATTAAAGTCTGTGAGCGTACCCACAGGCGAGAAAGTAGCAAGATCAAAGTTCTTTTTTCTCTCCCGAGCATCCGGCAAAAAGGGGTCCATCGGAGATTGGCCAACAGTCGCAGCATAGGACCGACCAATTGCCGGCCGTCCAGTCATGTCACCACCACCGTCCAGTGGCAGGGGATCGCCCATGAGTGTCACGGAGGGCAAGGGTAAGGATAGCAAATAAGAGAGCTTCAAACCATGGCGACTGGAGGATGGCGGAGAGAGAGAGAAATACTGGGCAACGGCGATGGTGCTTGAGAGAGAGTGCCTTGGTCGGAAATGGAGCAGCGTCGGTGGCGGGAGATCGTGTGGTTGGTGGAGAAATTGCGCAACAGCAGCGGAGTTGGAGCTGATGGGCGGATGAAGGTCTGGTCCGGTGTCGGAGCAGCTGGTATCGCAGCTGTGTGGGATGAGCGGCGGCGTTGCTGTAGCAGAGCTGGAGCTTCTGGCTGAAATCTAGAGCTTCTGCAGATGGCACTTCACGTCGGAACCCAGAAACATAGCTCCGGTATGGCTATTGCTGTCCGTCGCCGGACGTGAGCGGGGAGAGAGAGACAAGAGTCACGAGACTCAAGTGAGATTCCCGACAAGAGAAAGTGGGTAGTAAAGCTTATTTGATGTTTACTTTTGCATTCCGATGGTGGGTGAGCAAAAAGAATCCTAGAGAGAAGGGAGAGCAAAAGCTTTTAGAGAGAGAAGCTTTATTGCATTCAAAAGAGATGACTCCGGTATAACTTGTGTAGCTTAAGGGCTCTTTTTTTTTGTTTTCTTTTTTGTTTGTCCTAATTACCTTTGAAATTCTTGTTTGAAACATTTTAGGAAAGAACGGTCTATTGGGCCTGAAAGTTGTATCATGTTTGATAGGTCTCACTTGTGCAAATTTGATATAAAGACCATAATACCCTCCCTTTTTCAACAACAAAAAATCCCTATATGATGGATTGCCCATGTTCTATTTGGGGACAAATATGTAATTCTTTACCAACCAATAAACGACACAAATTAATATCACCATGTGTTGTGTCATATTAGTACTGCTAATCAGGCATTTTACAGCAGGTTTTCCAGTGTCACCTTGTAGCTAACATTATCTGGAAACAAACAAACAATTAATATCCACTACTCAGACAATAACAATCATTGTTCAGTTTCAAACGAGGCCATATTACATTGGGTTAGGTATGCTTGATACGTAGTAGAGACATGTTTGCTACTTTTGATATGATTGGATATAATCTATTAAATATTGATTATTAATAAAGAAATTATATCAAATCCTTAGTTATTTATTGTTTGTTAACTTATTTATTTATTTAAGATATCTAATGCTTTTACTAGTTTATTGGTTGGTTGTATCGATATACTATGTTGTATTAAATGGAAAAATATTTTATTGCCCTCCCTATTTTTTAAGTGTTTCCAATGTTTACCCTCAAAATTTATAGCACATTTTTAATCATGAACACACTTAACCATTGTTTCATTTTTAAAACTATCATCACCTTTTGATATGATTTATTTAATTAATTTCAGTTAAATTAGTAAATTTATTTTTATAAGTTATAATATTGTGAACATTCAATTTTTGATAATTAAAAATATTTTTCAACTTTGAGCTATCTAAAGTTTGTATTTATTAAATAAATATTTAAATATTGAATATCAATTAATATAGTGAATATATATTTTTTGTTTGATGAACTTTTATTAAAGACATTATTATTTAGATCTTTCCTTGCAAAATCTATAATCATTCAAAATTTGAGTATTTATGTAAAAGTCAACTAGTAATAATATGGATTCAAAAGAGGTCATTATTTATAAAAAAAGGGTAAGATTGTCTTTCAAATTTATGAAAGGAAGAAATAAAAGAAAGAATAACATATAAGGGTTTGTCTATTGTTAGGTAGGGTAGAAAGAGTTTAATGTTAGGTGCTCTTATTTTATTAGAGTACTTGTTACCTGTTTTACAGGTTACGTTTACTTGCAACTTAGTATGCAGGTTGCCATGACCTGCTACTTGTTGTTTACCTATAAATTTAAATTTTATTTATATGTGTGAGGTCCATTATATTAAATCTATCTTATCCATTTATCACTTAACTTTTTTAAATTTTTATTAGATATATTTTAATATTTGATCTATCACCAAACATAATAACATGTAGAGCATTTTATCATACAAATTTTAATAAAAAATATTATAATTGATATTAATTTCAACAAATTTCTTATTGCATATGTTATTAATTTTTTTTGAAATATATTTCTATTGAATGTAGCAACAAAAATTTGATTGCTTCTTAAAAAATTAAATTGGCACTTAAAATGTATTTTATATTCAAAATTAAACTGATGCTTAAAATGATATATCATATCTTAATTATAACTTTAACAATATTTATGTATCTTCTTAATTAATTTTATTTTTGATCAATGTTTCATATCAGTATTCATCATTTGTTAATTTATGTCAATTCTTTAAAATTATAATTAAAACTCCATAACTCGCATAAATCAATAATTTTTATAATAATTACTTAATTTATTTAAGTGAGTAAATAAATATTTTATAATGATAACTATGAATTTGTTTTTGATACAAATGATAACTATGAATTTATACTAATAATTTTTTTTTTCAAATTTTAATTTAGAAAATAAAATCATTAATATAAGATATTTAATATTGTTTAATTTGATACTCTACTTATAAATTTCATTATAATATTATTGCTATATGTACATATTTACCACTCATTTTCCATTATATAATTACTCGTTATCATGTGTTAGACAAGATGGCAAAATGTGTGTGTGTGTGTGTGTGAGGGAGAGAGAGAGAGAGATAATTAATTAGCATTGATTAACTTTCCTATTTATTAGGATTCTCGCATCATTAATCAATTAAATTGAGGACGTTTGAAAATATATGTACCATATTTTTAATAATTCACAATAAATAATTGTAACTTATATAGCAGGTTATAGGTCAAAATAAAATATATAAACCTGTTGAAGTTAAATTTAAGTACACAGGGCAATTAATTAAGGTTATACCTAATATTAGGTAGTATAAAACTACCTTTTCTTAGAATATACTACATTTTTCTTAGAAGCCCCCAACATATCACACCCTTTTAGGCATGATCTATAATCTAATAAATCTATTAAATACTTAAATAGATCTTGGGCCTTTGTATGATATGGACCTAAAATTTTGCACGCAAATGATAAATTAAGTGAGTAAACATATTTATCAAATTCATTTCAAAGTAACAAACATGTCCTAGAAGTATGTTAATTCATGAAATGTTAAGTGAGACTCTTTTATAGTCATCCACTGATTAAATCTACTAACTGGTTGCGTTTTGAATCAAGATCATGCCTTACTTGGATTGATGGATTACTATTAGAGCAACCTACATACTTCTACACATTAAACTTTTGGGTTGCGTTTGGTAGTAATATAAGATTATATGTGATAGTAAAACCATATAGATACGCTATAAATTTGTTATCAATCCATTGCATTCATTTATTTGGTAACAAGTATAATTTTATGAGATATCATTCAAACTATGTTTGGTAGTATTCTTTTTTTTTTTTTTTCTATATGGGTTTGAAACAGATTATGAAAAGCCATTTAATTTAAGCCCCATCATATATATTTGAGGGTAATATAGTAAATTATAACTCTTATCAACTCAATCCAAATCAAATGGATTACACATCTCACCCCATAGCAGGATGGACTATTCCATTCATTGATGGATAAAAAATCAGGCCTATGCTTTATAAATGACCAAAAAAAAATCTATCCAACATAATTATAGGTGGGATACACATATAATTTTACCCATAAATCCCTATCAAACACAACCTTGGAGTATTATTGGTGGTGCTTTAAGAAATACATAGAGAGAATCTTTAAAAATAATAGAAATACAAAGAGAGTTTATTTAGGAGAACAAAATTATATAAGTTTGAAGATTAATTCTATGAGAGACGCCTCATATTTATAGACATTACAATAGGTTAGTTTCAATCCACCTAGGAATTGTACTACTGCTTAACTTAGAATTGTGTTATCCATGAAAATAATGAAAACAAGCAAATTAATAAGATAAGTCTCTATCGATTTCATCTCTCACTCATACATATTTGACTCGATCTTCTACAATCTCATTTTCATAGCATTGCTCAATGTCACATCCTCTATTTCATACACAAAATAAGCTTTGCGATTAAGCGAAAAGGAAACAAGTGGGAAGAGTTATTATAAAGCTAACTCTACAATTCCGAAGACACTTTGTATGTACCCCAAACCAAGTGGCCATACTAGATCAAACATCTCTAATTTCTCAATATCAAAAAAAGTATGCTTAACATTCTTAATCTGCACCTATGTCCTTAACTAGTCAAAATACATACGACTTAGTCACTCGAACTTGAACTATAAAACACTAGTTCATTGTAGACTTAGTTCTTCATCAATCTCTCATGCTAACCAGCTTGGTGTTGGTAGCTTTCCTAGACAATACCAATAGACCAAATTATTCATGGCCATTGAATACATACTTAGGTAGCATTGTTGCACTTACACCCCCATGACATGGTCCATATTCCCAAAGGATATACAAATAATATGGACTTACATAGTGATGAAATTGGGACCCATTCAATCACTTCATATACAAAGTTCTCTCCACAGGTTTGTGGTATGTATACATGTTATGATAGATTTTCACTTAATTTGGGTATATCACACTCGAAACTTCAAAGGAACTTTGGTATAGTAGTATCTATACACTTGATTTGTGCATTACTAGACACTCACTATGCAAAATGCCTTCCAGTAGTAAGACGTTCAATCATAAATAGCCTTTACAAAGTTTGAACATTTTTCATATTTGATCAGAACAAATCTCTTCTTAGCTTGCTAAGGTAATTACAAAATCAAATACACAACCTTGCTAACTACTCCAAGTACAAAGGCAATTATTCGCTAACCATATTTATGCAACGTGATATTAAATTCTCATCTTGTTCGTTATCACAAAGCTAGAGGAATTATCAGTGTGAGTGGGTGAACCTACCGGTGCAATTCACATATCAAATATCTAGTGCCGTCTTTACATAAAATATTATAAACATTGAAATATATTTTCGAAGGCTTATGAATGAATTCTATATAATCTCGTATTACTATTATACCTCCAGGGCATATTTCCATACAAAAGTTCACCAAGAGAGATGAGCGACCACGATGCTCATAGCATATACTTGAGAACAATTTAACAATGTGCAATCCTAAATATCTGGTTAAGTCTAATTGGCATTTCAATAATACTTGGAGCTCAAAGTGTGCATCATATAACTTTGTTACAAAAAAGATAACAATAGTCTCAACAATGTGCAATTAAATGCAAATCCTTTTAAAGAAGTATCATTATAAATTTTATTTAGACATGTAAGAATTCATTTGAACGCATCACAATATTTGCTTCAATGACTACTCACTGCTAGAAAAATTGTTTTTTTTGTGACCGAAATCGTTCGGTCACGAAAAATGGAGAATTGCAACCGATTTTAGAGAATAATGAAAACATTTTTGTGACGGCCAAATCGGTCACAAAAACAAACATTTCGGTCACAAAAAAAATCAAAAATAATTTTTTGTTAACCTACATTTATATTAGTGTCAAATTTTTTAAAAAAAATTGTCAAAAAGATAATTTATCAGTGTCACTGCAACTTTGTGACTGAACAATCGATCACTAATATTTTTTTTTTTTTTATGAAATAGAATAGTTGGGACTGATATTTTGGTCACAAACTACTTTCATTTGCCAATAAAAATTTTGTGACCGATTTTACGGTCACTAAATTTTGAGTTCATGGAAGAACTTAGTGACCGAAACATCGGTCACAAAATCTTTTGTTCATTTGTGACCGATTAATTGGTTACAAAAAAATCAAGGTTATTTTTTGTATTTTAATATTCTTAAAGACTTTTGTGGCAGAAAAAATGGTCACTAAATTTTAAGGTTGAGCTAAAAAATCGGCCACAAAATGTTTAGTCCCACAAAAGAACTTTTTTATATTTGTATATTTAAAAACTTTTGTGACCGGATATTCGGTCACCAAATTTTAAGTACATGAAAGAACTTGTGAGGGAAATATCGGTCACAAATCGTTTTTGTCCAATTGAAAGAAGTTTGTGATTGATTTTTCGGTCACAAAAAATCTATATCTTTGAAGAACTTTTGTGACCGAAAAATCGGTCACAAAATGTTTTGCCCAATTATATAATTATATTAGGTCACAAAACAATCTTTTTTTTCCCCACTTTTTATGTTTAACAACTTTTGTGCCCTAATATTTGGTTACTAAATATCGGTCACAAAACGTTTTTGTCCATTTGAAAGAAGTTTGTGACCAATTTTCTGGTCACCAAAAGTCTATATCTTTAAAAAACTTTTGTAACCGAAAAATTGGTCACAATATGTTTTACCCAATTATATAATTTTGTGGCTGAATATTCGGTCACAAAACAATCTATTTCTTTTCATTTTGTATGTTTAAAAACTTTTGTGACCGAATATTCAATCACTAAATTTAAAGTTTATGAGAGAACTTTGTGTCCAAACTATCGGTCACAAAACATTTTTGTCCATTTGAAAGAAGTTTGTGACTGATTTTTTGATCACAAAAAATCTATATCTTTAAAAAAATTTTGTGACTGAAAAATCGATCATAAAATGTTTTGCCCAATTATATAATTTTTTGATCGAATATTGGGTCACAAAACAATCTATTTTTTTTTTTCATATTTGATGTTTAAAAACCTTTGTGAGCGAATTATCGGTCACAAAACATTTTTGACAAACTGAAAGAAGTTTGTGACTGATTTTTCGGTCACAAAAAATCTATATCTTTAAAGAACTTTTGTGGCTGAAAATTCTGTCACAAAATGTTTTGCCCAATTATATAATTTTGTGACTGAATGTTTGGTCCCAAAACAATCTTTGCCTTTTATGTTTAACAACTTTGGTGATCGAATATTCCGTTAGTAAATTCAAAGTTTATGAGAGAACTTTGTGACCGAAATATCGGTCACAAAAAATCTATATCTTTAAAGAACTTTTGTGATCGAAAAATCTATTAAATTTTTTTTTTGCTCAGTTATATAATTTTTTGATAGAATATTCGGTCTCAAAAGATTTTTTTTTCTTATGTTTAAAAAATTTGTGACCGAATATTCGGTCACTAAATGTTATTGGTCACCAAACGTTTTCGTCCAATTGAAAGAAGTTTGTGACCAATTTTTTGGTCACAAAAAATCTATATCTTTTAAAGAAATTTTGTGATTGAAAAATCGGTCACAAAATGTTTTGCCCAATTATATAATTTTGTGACTGAATATTTGGTCACTTTTAAAGTTTATGAGAGAACTTTGTCGCCGGAATATTGGTCAACATTTTTGTCCAACTGAGAGAAGTTTGTGATTGATTTTTTGTCACAAAAAATCTATATCTTTAAAGAACTTTTGTGGCTGAAAAATAGGTCAAAAAATATTTTGCCCAATTATATAATTTTTTGACAGAATATTCGGTCACAAAATAATGTATTTTTTTCTTTTTTTATGTTTAAAAACTTTTGTGACTGAATATTCGGTCACTAAATGTTATCGGTCACAAAACGTTTTTGTCCATTTGAAAGAAGTTTGTGACCGATTTTACAGTCACAAAAAATCTATATCTTTTAAAGAACCTTTGTGATTGCAAAATCGGTCACAAAATGTTTTGCCCAAATATATAATTTTGTGACCGGAAACAATCTTTTTTTTAATTTTTTTTTTATGTTTAAAAAGCTTTGTCACCGAATTTTCAGACACTAAATTTAAGATTTATTATAGAACTTTGTGACCGAAATATCGGTCACAAAACATTTTTGTCCATTTGAAAGAAATTTGTGACCGATTTTCGGTCACAAAAAATCCATGTCTTTAAAGACCTTTTGTAACCGACAAAATCGGTCACAAAATGTTTTGGCCAAATATAATTTCCCGATTTTTTGGTCACAAAAAAATCTATTTTTTTTTTTTCATTTTTTATGCTTAAAAACTTTTGTGATTGAACATTTGCGAGGTAGTTGCATCATTTGAAGGGTATGGTTAAAAATAAAGCTAAAGTAGAAGGCTCTATATGTGAAACATATCTAGCCTAAGAGTTGGCTTATTTCTCATCATACTATTTTGAATCTCATGTGCAATCGAAAAGCATGAGGAGTTGACGAAGTGAAGTTGGGAGCTCTAATGATGAAATTCCACGTACCCTATCATCTTTCAATTAATAGGGCAAGCTGGATGGGAAGTGTGATACTAGATTTCTAACAACTGATGAATGGAAAGCTGCCACTCTTCGTGTTCTCATTAATGGTGATGAAGTATTGCCGTTTCTCGAGTAAGTACTTTTATTAGTTGTAATTTTAAAATTTATGAACTAATACATTTTGAACATTACTAACAAATTTTATTTTTTAGGACGTACAAAACCATGACTCTACATTACAGGTCATACCTTATATACCAAAAAGTTGAGGAATATGTTGAAAAACATTTTGTATAGTGGTTTAAATTATATGTACGTATGATAATTAAATTGAAGTTGAAATGATAAATCAATTTCCATGAATGAAATCCTAAGTTACTAATCGATTTTGCAACATATTGTTAATAGGTTCACAATCCCGATAATATGGTTCAAAATCAATACTTGCGTAATCTAGCTTGGGGTCCTATGAATGAAGTCAAGACATGGCCTAGTTATTATATCAATGGAAACGTTTTTCATATAGACTCAGTAGCACAACGGAAGAAGACTTGTAACTCTAGTATGTGTGTAAAAGGTCAAGAATCCTCCAAATTTTATGGGAAACATAAGAAAGTGATTGACCTTGAGTATTTGGGTAGTCCTGAGAAGAGAGTTGTGTTGTTTAATTGCATTGGTTTGATTCAGTCTCTAATCAGGGTATTAAGGTACACAAAGTGTACGACATTGTTGAGATTAAACAAAATGAAAGTTATCCGAAATTTGATCCATTCATCCTTTCCCACCATGCATCTCAAGTTTTTTATGTCATTTATCCTGGTCACAAAAGAGATAAAATTCACTAGCACTTTGTAATCAAGACTAGACCAAGAAGTAGAGTTGATGGAGGCCATGTTAGGAATATGTGCCCTAAAATCCAATTTAAACAATAGTATTGTATTATTTCATTTACGAAATGAATTTATTGCAAGTTATGTGTATTTACGATTATGCCATTAGATGGACGAAATATTTAATGATGCATGGTTGTAATTTAAATGAAGGTGTTGTTTCATGGAAAGACTTAAATTACTAAAATCATATATTATTGTTTGAGTTCGTAGTCGGTGATATGAGTATTTTGTTCTTATCTGCTAAGACTATAATATGCCATAAATGATGGTTTGTCTTTAATCATGGGAATTGTGATTCAAGTTAATAAATGTTGGTGCTCACCAATGAGATTGGAACACTGAACTGGACTATTTGAATTGATCATTTTGAACTACTATCTAAAATGAATAATTCATATGTATTGACTCTAAATCTTAAAAATATGTGACTTTGGGCATGTAGTGTTAATCACTTTAAAGATATAGATATCCCCTAAGTTGAGTTGCAAAGTTCAAATTAATTTTAAATCTTTGGCCAAAGTATTTTGAGTGAAGCGTCACCGAAATTATATGAAAATATGATTTTCATGTGGAATATTTGAACAAAGGCAAATTGGGAATTTAGAATAAAAGGTGAAAATAAATTTCATAGTAGTTTAATTTTATTTTTCACGGATATCTTATAGAGGGGTTAAATGCAAATACTTGTTATATTATGAACTCGTAAATAATTTAATTAATTTTAGAGTGCAACAATATTTGTTTAGTGGAATTAAATATTGTTAAATGGTCGTCAAATATTATCATGAGATGATAATTAGATTTGATCCAATTGGAGCTAAAATTAATTTTCCCTAAGGTCCCTTCGTAACCCTCTAATTATAACTCGTATGAAAAATATTTAACTTTTCCATGAGATGGACACATTGGATGAAGGTTGAGGAGAAAAATGAAATTTTATTTCGAATAAAATAAATTGCTTAAGTTTGCATGAAGATGTGGACTGGTCCAGTATTAAGGAGAAGGGTTGCCATTTGAAAGGTTGTGGTTCGACTCCACCTAGCAACATTATTTTATTAATCAATTTTTATTGATTTTTTCACTCGTCCCACATCGGAAAAAATACGATTTTTCCTCACTTTTTTCCTATAAAAGGGAGCCTTGACAATAGGTTCAAAACACATGAAAAGGGAATAATTCTTTAATATTTCATGAGTTGGAGAATTTAAAGAATAGAATTGTTGTTGTAAAAAAAATTCTTTTCTAAGAAGTTTTGTTTTCTAGTTAAATATTTTTATTGATTTTAGAGCCCACACTCCGGAGTTAGCAGAGGATTGCGAAGAAGATCTTGGTGGTCAAGCGAGTTGATCCTGGGCTTCGTAAGGAATTAATGGGAGGTTTTTCGCGATCAATACATATCCCAGCGTAGTTAGTTTGTTCTAATGTTGAGGTTGGTATATTTTATGCTTTCTAGTATTATGCAATAAGAGTTGTTTAATTAATTAAATTGTTTAATTAATTATTTATTACTTTCCATAATATGTGGTTTTGATTTAAATTTTGAATGTCATGCATGCATGTATAAGGGCTCGGTCTTTTTATTTTCCTCTGCGTTTATTAATTTTTGGGATTAATTTTGACAATTTTCCCAACAGGCCATAATGTGGAGGATGCTTTGCAGGAACCTTCTGATATTGTCTATTCTTTTGATTACACTGATCCAATTGAGAATTTGGTTGACAACACCAGATATAGTGAACAAATAACCATAGAAAACATTGAACAGTTAGATGATTACGAACATTTGGATGAATAGAGCATTAGACTGTAATGGACAGGGCTTCCCGACTCACTAGGGCGGTTCTATTACCCATATTACGCATATGGATAGAATGGTAATTGGATTGTCTATATATCATTATTTAGCATTAATTATAATTTATTTTTAATCATTGTTTCCTTTGTAGGAGGTAGAAATGGGTGGAACACCTTCTCTTGTTCAAGTTTTCATATGTCTCCACTCAAGAAAAAATAAAAAAGGTGAACGGGTGTTTGTGGATAACCATGCAAAAAATACTGTCGTAAGTAATATTATATATCAACATGAGTAATATTTTTGAACTTGTATGTATTGTTTGTTTGTTTTTGATTTTTTTTGGAATTATTTCGAAATAAGCAAGTTGCTCATGGAAGCAGTGGTGCAACTTCGAGTGAGAATGAGGAGTGAGAAGCAAACGGAGCTTGACGTAATTAGTTTTTATAATATACCTTACTTTTTATTTTACTGGTTTCTATATTTAGAGACGCATAATTTTGATTAGTTATTCGTTTTCGTTTGTCAGGTGTAGATGAACACAGTTGGAGGTTTGAAAAAAGGCCTGGCATATGGTCTTGCAGGTGTGGCCAAACTTTTAAAGTCCTACCAATCTCGATCAACTACTGTTCCTTAGGCAAGAGATGCATTGGAGGGTAAGGAGACTAGGGCTGTTAAACTTCAAGTAGACGAGCAGAAGGCGCAGATCGAAGAGCAATCAAAGGAGATTGAGGAGCAAAAGAAAAAAATTGACTTAGTTCATAAGCAGAATAGAAAGTTGCAAGATTCACTTTTAAACTTGTATACAAAGTTTGACTTTTTCCAACAGTCCATGAGTCAAATGCAACGGTTCACACATTTTCCATTAGGTTCGCAAGCTCAAATGCCCAATTTTATGCCTCCCACATATGGGTTCCTACCCCCATCAAATGCCACCAAGGTACCTTTCTATCACATCCTAATATTTTATATGTGAATTGTGTGGTATTCTAATTTTTATACATAAAATAGGTATAATAATTATGTTGTATTTTAGAAATAACTATATGCATGGTTAATTGTTTAGTGTTTTATGTGATCAATATTTTTATGTGTCATCCTAAATTTTATATGTTAATTGTGTAACATTTTAAGTTTTTATAAGAAATAGACATAATATCAATTATATATATACCCATACAAGTAAATCTGATTACAATGTACACAAATATGTATAAATTTGATTTTTTAACCCTAATATATATATATATATATATATATATAATTTCGAAATTATTGATAAATAAATAAAATTGTAGGCTATTTTATTTGTTACATGTGTTAGGACACTTGTCCATATCATATGTTAGAGAAGAGATTTAGGGTACATGTTATTATATACATGTTATCTTTATATGTTGTAGGAAATATGATCAAGCCACCTCATGAGACACTTGTTCTTATGAAGTTAAGATAAGGTGATCTCCATGTGACGACCCGGTAAACCACATTAGTTTAAATTTGGAATTATGAAGTATGTTTACTATTTTATGAGAAAATCCTTTTATTGTGAATAAATGTGCATTGTATTACATGCATTTATTAAAATGTGACTTGTTCTTAGTGAAATTGAAACCTAAATTTATTTCGAAAACTAACCACAAACCTAAACTGTCGGTTTTAATTTTATTATTAGTACAATTGTTTCCATATCATGAAATTTAATTTTCATTTTCCTCCCTAATTTCGAAATTAATAATAAAAATTATTTTAGAAACTATACATTTACTAGAATTAATTATTTACTTCACAATTTTAACATTTTTGAAATAATGTTATCAAATATATACATATATATATATATATATAAATCCGAAAATACACATAAAAATAATACATATAATTAGTTAGATATGTCTTCTATTAGTTTAATTACCTATTTATGTCACTTTCATGTAAAATGTGGTAGAAAGAAAGACTACTTGTACATTTTAACACTTAGTATTTCACCTAACAAAATGTGTATTAATCTTTACCATTCATATATAATTGTATATTTTGCTATCTCTCCTACCATTATATATATGTATATATATATATATATATATATATATATATTTAAGGAAAATAATTACCTAAAATCATTAAGCTTCCTAAATTATTTTTTTATTTATAAAAATTTATAAATTTACTTTCTTTACCAATAATATTTTTTCAAAAATGTATTTTATTCCTTAATAATTAATAGTTACATATCCTAGATTAATAATTCTTGGAAAAATATAATTTTCAAGGATTAGAATTTAATTTCTTTAATATTCGAATTTTGTTCAAAATAAAGCATAAATTCCCCATAAATTAATAGAATTTCAAATAAAATTATAAATTTCGAATTTTATAAATACCATAAATATTTCCTAAACATTATATGTGTGATTTTTGAATTTTAATGAATTAAAGCCTGATTTTCGGTTTTTAATTAAAGGAAAAATATAAATTCTAGATTTTAACCTATTTTAGGATATTTATGCAAGAAAAATCTTCTCTAATATACCATAAATAAATATTGTTGCATGGTTCATATTTATGTAGCTTGTGAATCATATACTAGCATGCACACCAAGCCTAAATTAGATCTCCCACTTGGAAGAATTCATTTATAGTGCGTTTGGCAGAGGAAAGAAAATAGAGAGGAAAGAAAATGAAAGGAAAGAAAATGGATGAATTTTAATTTTTCACATGTATGTTTGGTTGAAAGGAAAACAGATGGAAGGAAAATAAAAATCTATTTATTTTCTCTTGTTTGTTTGAATGGAAAAGTGGAAGAAAAGAAAATAATTTATGTACTAAATGACAATTATACCTTTAATATCATTATAAGCCATAAATATGTTTATGAATTTATGTATTAAAATAGATTAATAAAATTAAACTAAATAAGTATAATGTAAATAAAATATAAAAATTAATATAATGAAATATTTATTTACAATGTGTCAAATGACAACCACAATCTTATATAATTATAAATATAATTATGTCATAGAAAATTTAATGAAAATAAAATAAATAAATAAATAAATATGTGAAATACATTTTTAATATATTATACAAATGCACACATCGTATTTGCTATTTAAAAAATGCAAGGATTCATGCTATTAGAAGATGCAATATTATTTAAACACCTAGTTATACATATGGGCAATTTTGGAAATATTATTGTATAGAGATCCTTGTGTTATTTTCCTCTCATTTTTCGTCCGATTTTGGATGGAAAAAAAATCAGTGGGCCCCATGCTTATTTTTCCATTCTCAATTTCTTTCCTTCTCTTGTCCTCCCACAACCAAACAAGGGAAATTATACATTTTTCTTCCAATTTTCTTCATTTCTCTCCCCTTCCTCCCATTTTCCACCCTACCAAACGAAGCTTTAATGAATTCACTTAGGTGTAAAATGACATTAATGAAGAAAATGTCCTTAAGAATAAACTAATTCATTCTTCCTCTCATTAATATAAACAAGACCAAAATCCCACCTTCTACTCCCCCTAGAAAAACCGGCCACAACACACACTTTCATACACTCTTCTCAATTTTCTCCCAAAACACCCCAATTTCCTACTCTTTTACCCCAAACTCCACTACACCCAAAAAGAAAGAGAAAGAAGGTAGAAACCTTGCTTAATCTCATAAGTAGAGGGTTAATTAGAATACATTGAGTAAGAGTTCTTGCTTAGACTTGCTTCAATGCTCATGAGTAAAAGTTCTTGCTAAAAGCATGCTTCAATACTCATGAGTAAAAGTTCTTGTCAAGCTTGCTTCAAAACTCATGGTTTAGTAGCTTATCTATTTTGAGTTTAGCATGAATTTACTTGTAGATATATTATGTGCTATATGTGCAAGTTGTCTTTTGAATGATAAAGTATGTGTTGGTTCTTTGGGTTCAAGAAGTTATGCTAGTTAGTTTCCCTAATTGAGTCCTATTTATGTGTTATCTTGTGATCTTGCAAGAATTATGAGAATTTTATGAAGTATTATGTGCTTTATGAAAGTGCTATGTGCCTAGATGCTCATAAAATATAATATACTATACTACTAATTTTGTGTTAATATAGTATATTTGAAATTATGTTCATATTATTTGGTAAAAAAATATGTTTCTAGGAAAAGTATGAATTTTGAAAAGATATACAATTTTCATAAAAATATATTTCTTAAAGTGACCAAACTATATTGTTGATATTTGTATATATATCATACGTATATATAGTTATATATATAATACGTATATATATATAATCCTGTCGGGATAGTTGATATTATATACATATATATACATGCTGTATGTATATATATATATCTTTATGGGTAATTATATGGTTAATCTAGATTTATGGTTTAATTATATGTTTAGTCTAAATTTATAGTTTAATTATATGTTTAGTCTAAATATATATATATATATATTTCATATGTATATATACGTATATTCATATATTGATTTTTATTTATAGTTTTAGTCAACATATATATATATATATAAATATATAGGTATATATATGTAATCAAAACATAATAGTATGTATATATATATGTACACGGCATCACATACATATATATACCTATATATATATAGTTTATGAAATATTATCTTCTATTAATTTCATTTTATATTGATGATATTCTTTTCTAAGATGTTGGAATAATATGTTGAAATATGGAAGCAAGACTTCCAAGATTATGCTATGTGCATAAATTGTGACTGTGAAACGGGCCCGAAATATATCGGAGTGGTTTAGGTGGGTTCCACCGGGACATACCAATGGGGTAGCTGGCTGTAAGAGTTCTCACTCCCTCCATCTCCTAATCCCCCCTTGGGTAGATAGAGAGATTTACTCGAAAGAGAGGATTGTAGGAAAATTTGCGTAACACCCGGGGTACAACCATTGGAGGATAAGGCAGGCGGGAGTAATTTGCTGGTTGTAAAATTCGGTCGGGGTAGTCATAAGGGTCATTGTTAGATGACGAGAAAGGTTTGAAATGAGAAAACTATATGTCAATGTGCAAAGTGAAAATATGTGTTTATGTGCAAATCACACACGATCACCTTATGTGGTTAAGTGTTAGCCCCTTGAAGCGTGACTCGGCTCAGCACTGCATGTGTTGCGTGCTGGGACGAGTGGAGCATCGATACGGAGCGGTGTTCCGAATGTGACTTGGTGAATTCGACGGAAGAGCTGGGTTGCGGGCGTGCGGGCAAGTAGTGCCATGCGTCCTGTGCAGACGTTCACAAGATGACTCGTGCGCCAGCAGGTGATCGCGTGCGATCCTAAGGCGGAATGGTGCAAGCTCGGAACATGACCGTGCGAGCAGTGCAACCTAGGACGTACTCAAGGGTGACTCGGTCAGTGAAGGATTGGACGCGTTCCGGATGGAATAAACGAACTTGCACGGCGGGACGTGCAAGGCGGGACGGGTGCGTGCGCAAGCCAACGCGCGCGCCTGCACGAGCAAGGCAGTGAGCGAGTGCTGAGCACGGCGCACGCATGCTGGTGACCGTGACGGTTAAGAGTTGGTTTCTTGATGACGTTGCTGACTCCTTGAAAGGCTGAGACGGTTCTCCTTGTTCCTTGGAGCGGTTGCACGGGTCTGGACAGAGACAGACTGGCGGTTCCAAGACACTAGGAGCAGTTGCGGGAAAACAGCTCCGACACTTGTCCTAATCCTAGATAGCCGGTTTCACTCAGCAGTTGGGGGTTGTCCACTGCAAATTGTATTATAAATACAATGGTAGGGTGCTCGGTTTTGGTAGACAGAAAAGAGTTGAGCACACTACTTGTATCCTGTTGTAATTACAAAGTTCAAGTAATACAAAGGTTGGGAGTTTCCCGTAATACTTGGTGCACCGTGCTTGTTCCACCTTGTACATTGTGTGCTTGTGCTTGTGTGTTGCTTGACTCGAAAACACTTAAACACGAGAGGTAAAATCGTGAGACTGAGGGAAGGCTGATAAGGTGCGAGACCTTAGCCGCACAGAGCGAGAAATCTAGCAAAAAATTAAGTGCTAAATTCGGCCCTGTGACATTAAGTAATGTTTTTACTCAACTATATGTTGAATGTGCTCACCTGATATGTTTTAGAAGAACCCGAGGCTAGCTTCAACGAGACTGAAAAGGAAGAACAATTTGAAGTTTTTTATTAAGAGAGCTATTATGTTTCCGCTGCACGCTTGTCGTTTTGTGTATTCAGTCTTATGTAGGTTGTAACTAAATAATTAACCGGAGTTGTACTCATGATATATCATTACTCTACCAAATATTTTGATATTATAATTTCTTTTAAGTTTATTTTCATTACATGCTTTATTTGTAAATTTTAATGAGCATGGGTTACCGGGGCGTTACACTCCAAGACTTAGAAGACACATGTAGGGACACTTTTTTTCATCACCCTAAACCCTATGACACTTGTGTTCAATCTATACAAGCCCTTATCTCAATCTAAGGGCTATAAATTTGTCCTTAGTTATTAAACAAAGATCAATGGTTATGATTTAGCTAAAAGTACACATTTAGATATTGAAAAGATAAGATTTGGGACACCTAAACCATTATCCAATCTTGATTCATACACTTGGAATCATCTTGAGATTTATTAATAAAATAATGAATGTGTCTTGAATACACACCTATAAATAGGGGGTCACCCCCATACTTGAAAATCACAACACATACAACTTACACACACATACATACACCACACACACAGTACAACACTCTTATACATATATAGAAGAAAAACTCTAAAGACAACACACAGGGTTTAGGCATAAGAAGGTGATTATCAAGTTAATAAAGTCAATCCAATCCAACATGTTGGTGAGACATAGCTAGGTAAGGTAGGAGCTTTACTTAACCTCATAAGTCATAGTCATAGTTTTACTTAGATTCATGTGTATTATGTTTCCAAGCATGTTAAATTGAGAATTTATTATGTGATATATTATATGATATATTATGTGGTATTTTATACGATATATTATGTGATTAAGTGTACTTGAGCCACACACATATGCACCTTATGCGGCTAGGTAGAGACTTCTACTCAGCCGTCGTGCTGACACCTCTTATGCAAAATTAAATCAGAGTTGCGTAGCGGAAGCATAGTGGGGGCCCTAATCGTATAGGAAAATCCTAGCGAAGAAGAGTAACTTGGTTACAAGTGGAGCAAAGGATTTGAGTGGCTTTATTGTAATAGTTTCCTTATAGCAACCGATGTCTATTTTGACCAATTTATGTATGTGTATAAGTTTTTATTGGACCCGAACCATGGGCCGTCACACGTTCATTGCATCATCATCATCTAAAACGAGCAAGTTAATAGGTCAAAACAATGTGATTGTGACGATGATGAGAATGATATATGATGTTACCAATTATCTTCTTATTTCTATTTAGTGAATATGTATGTCTGTATGTAGAAGATTTGAACAAGGTGATGCTTTTTGTGGACGAAGATATGACTTGATCCGGAATGATGGATAGATAATATGGAGTTGATCATGATTGGTGGATGAATGTTTGAGATGTTTATAATGATAAGTATGGAATTATGTAGAAAATTATAATGTTTATATGTGATGTTTTGCGGATATTGGTGTGCGTTTGGTGTTGGTTAATTTATTTTTGGTGTTATTTTGACATTAAATTTCAAGCTTTGAAAAAACAAAAAGAATTCGAGAATTGGCAAATTGAAACAAGAATTGATATGATTGGTCATGTTTGTGACCGAAAATAGTCACAAAAAGCTCTGGTTGCAAAGTTGTGACCGATTTTTCAGTCACAAATATAATATCAATAATTTACTTCTAAATGTTTGTGACCGAAATTTTGGTCACTATTTTTTTTTTCATTTTGTGATTGAAAAATCGATCACTATTCATTTATTCTGTGACCAAAATTTCAGTCACAAAATAGCCAGTCACAAATTCGGTCACAAAAAACTATGACCAAAGTTTTCGTGACCGATTTCTTCGGTCATAGAACTATTTTTGTGACCGATTTAAGCCAAAATCGATTACTAAAAATAGTTTTTCTAGTAGTGACTTTTATATGCACTCACTATGATAATTCTCGAGCACGACCCTAGTTAAATACACACAAAGTGCACTTCAAACTTCTTCTAGAGTTTTCATATACCATGCCATCTAGTATTTCTTTTCTTCTTCTCTTCCAAAGCACTTAATTTTAACTAAGAACACAATCTTGGTCATGAAATGGTAATAGGATTAGCATAATGCACACACAATTGTAAGAGCAACTCTAAATCCCAGCCAAACGCCAAGTATCGATGTAGACGAACCCAACCTTTTTGCACCAAACCAAGAAGTTGTTATGGAGATTGAAAAGTGGTGCCTAAGGCCAATTGCAGAGTGTATTCGCACAGGAATGGCTTATAGAATAAACTAGTTGTTCCTATTTGCGCACCAAGTTGCTCGAATGGTTTTGTAGAATGGCACCCTCATGAACTAGGCCCAGCAAGGAGTATTCACATCGAAACATAGTGGTGGAGCGAGTTGCTGCCATGGTGGTAGTTTTAGTGAATCAAAAGGGAGAAGAGAGTTAGGGTTGCAGGAAGAAGAAGAGGAAAGATGGGACAGAAAGTATCTCTGGTTGTGAAGTAGATAGAGAGAAGTAAGAACGGAGAAGTGATGAGATTGATATAACAACTAAAGTGATGGGTAAGAAAAAAGAAGAGATTAACACTAAAGAATTAGGGATAAATGCTAGAAGAAGTGGAGAAACTGGGAAAGTGAAAATATTGGGCTTAAATAGAGTTCTTCAAAAAAAAAGCAAAAAGCCGTTATAGAAATGGCTGTTTTTGAGAAAGCCAAGAAGCGCTATCATGATTGCGCCAATAACGCCGTAATTTCAAAAATATGAGTATGAATTTTTGGATACAAATACATATAAATATATATTTGCATTTAATCAGGGCTTTTGGGGAGCATTGTTTGTGCCCAAAAATAACAAATTTTTTTAATTTTCTTGGAGTGCAATAATTTTATAAGCCATGTCAGAATTATTTCAAGCCCAATCATTCTAATGTGCGATTACTCCGGTTCAGGTTAAAGCATAGGTGAAGGCCAAAAATATCCGAATAAAAGGTTCAATTTATGGCCCACTAGGTTAATTAAAAATTTTGAATATATGCCATGTGCATAAATAAAAAGGTAGGATGTTCCTATCTAGAGGAAAATAGGGAGTTGGCACAACTAAAATGCCAAGAATAAAAGACACGTGCTAAATAAGGTACAATATCCATTCGAAAATTTAAATTTGAATAAAACCACCCAACTCATCCAAAGGTGGAAAGTTTGTTGCAAATCGAAGTGATAAGTCTAAAATTTACATACTTTTGATGAGTTTTATGTCCACATCTTCTATGGAATTTCACTAAGCTTAGTTGTAAATTGAAGAGGTATACATTAAAACTTAGGATAATCCACAAAAGCATTTAGCGGTAAAAAAGTACCCTAAAATATGAAGTTTCCAATTTAAAACAAGAAAGCCGTTGCACCTAACATGTTTATGCAGGAAGATGAAAACTGGAAGAACAAAAAAGCACCCATTTGGAGCACAATAAAACAAAACAGCCACGCCGTTTTAAATAAAATAGTTGTTTAGCTTGTTAGAATATCTAGGCCGTCTCATTTGGCATGACCATACCTACAATGTTGACTTGGTTTTAGATTAAACGACCTAGGGATTTTGATTTGCACGGTCATTTTTGATAGATCTATTTCTCACTCTACTTTGATAAAAAGTCGTCTCTCACTATTTTGGAGGTATGTGGAGCTAGAAGCAAAAAGGAACACCAAGAAGTAGCCAAGAACAAAGATTTCAGCAAGAAATCTGATGAAGATTGTCCTTATTCAGAGATTTCAAGTTGATTCCTCTCAACAAGGGCTCCTATCTAGTTTGTTTTAAATTCCAATTCATGTTTCTTTTCATTTGTGTTAATTTCAACTACATGATATATGGACATGAGAAATGCATAATTTAAAAATTAACCTACTCTTGTGCGATCATTTGATTGATATGTGTACCGAGTCATAGCATGTTGATTAGAATGATTCTTGAAATTAAAGGTTTATTAATTTTATATGTGATCACGAAAGTAGGTGCATAGAATTCATTAACACAATCTTTCTATTTTGAAAGAAGATTTCAAATACATTAATAAATCGGATTGTGCGATAATAATAATTTAAATATCAAGGTTTGTTTGACACTACTTTAAGGGACTCGATTGATGAAACTTAAGCACTAACTTTTCCTAATTAATAATTTTGGAAAAATTGTATAAAACCCCCCTGTGGTTTCAAAATAGTGCTGAATACCCCCTTGTGGTTTAAAAATATGAAAAAAAAACCCCAGTGTTTTCAAAAAACATGCCCGTTATCCTCTTTCCGTCCACAGATAACGGAGAGTGCCTTCCACTCGCACAGAATGCGAAAATGAGTGTGTATTAGCATTCTTTGACTTTTATTGGGTACTTTATTGCCTAAATTACCCCTTGCCCCTTGTATATATTCAGCCAAAGGTTGCCATTTACACTTTGCTTGTTTCTCTCAAAAGGAGGGTTTTCTTTTATCGCCATTTCTAGGTTAGCATTCTTAATTTATTTTTTCTTTTATTAACTAATTTTCTAGTGTTATTTTTATGAAACATAAATTTATGTTTATTCACCCTTTTGTTTGAAGGGAAAAAGTTAGAGAAATGTCTATGTCTTCAATTTCAAGGAAACGAGAGTTGCCTAAACTTGACTTGAGGTACACCAATCCCAATTGCTATTGCTAAAAACATGCTACAATTAGAGTTGTCGGACCAACGAAAGGAAGTGTGGGCAAGTTGTTTACCTGTTGCTGAAACAACAAATGTAGATGGTTTCAATGGTTAGAACCTGATCCGATTTCAGTGCAAAATGTTCAGGGAAGCTCACCTAAATTTCCTGATTTTGAGGAGGTTGAATCAAAGAGAGAAAATGGGGAGGAGATTGATATTCTGAGATAGGAGCTGATAAAAAAATTACAGAATGTAGAAAGCACTAAAGGATTGATGAAAATTCTCATTGTACTTGTCCTTGTGTTGCTTGTGGTTGTAGTTTTGAAGTAAGTAATGTATTTTGAACCAAGTGAATGTAAATACACTTTTAAAGTTCAATGCAAATTATCTTCCATGAGTACCTTCAAGAATTGTTTTGCATTTGCAAAATACATACAAAGAAGTTGTGCTCAACTTAACAACAATTCAAAAGATAATACATATGTTTGCACAACATAATCACTAGGCCAAAAAAAAGGGAATCAGTTACAACTGACTTACAAAATATTTGCTAAAATACTTGTTTTCACAGAATATCAACAAAAGATACATTCATATGAAAACTTCAAAGTTTTGGGGCTTCATTAGATGTGTTAGATGAAGTGCCTTGTCTCGGCCTATAAGAGGATGAAATTTCCTTGAGTTTTGATGAGATTGTTGGCTTCCTAAATGCATTGCGTGGCTGTTGTACAATTTGTGTATGTGGCCTCTGGTAACTTCCTTTCTTGAACAAGGAACTTGGTGGCCGTTGTTTTCTTTTTCTTGGTTGTACATTTGGTGCTTTTGATGCTTGTCTTTGACTTGCTTGTAAGGGTTGTGCTGGCCTTGACTGCCTTGGGGCCTATATAAATAGTAAGTCGAAACAATTATAAAGTAGGTTGAAATGGTTTAGTTATACCTAAAATAGCACTTTTGACTTCCTAGCTGATAAAGCAACCTTTGAAGAAGATGGCGTCTCAACATGAGAATTTGGAGCAGAAGCTTGTGATTGTTCACAATGGCTACTATCATTTGTGGGTGAAGTGTGTTGCTATATGTAGATGAAAGAGAAAATATCAGAAGAAATAAAACAAAGACTAAACAACTAAGATAGATGTATTAAATCATTACCAACCTTGAAAAACTTAGACCTTGGGTGAATTGGATTTTTGCAAGATCTCATATTATGGCCTTGAATTAAGCACTTGGAACAAGTAGTGGTCAAACCCTTTCTTGATGCAACTGTGTCATCCTTAACATCATTTTCATCCTTCCTTCTAACCTTTTTAGGCCTTCCTGGCCTTGCTTTTATGGTTGGTGGATCAACAACTCCAAGGGGGGATTCCTCAAAATCATGCATTCCAGGAACAGGGTGGATCATGTAATTGTATACTCTCAAGTATGTAGGCTTCTTGAACCAGTGATGCACATCATTCTCAATGTCAAATCTGTGATAATTGATTGCTGAGACTGCATGGCAACATGGATACCTTACTATCTGGAACATACCACAACTGCAGTGATGATCATTGAGATACACTATATGGTTCTCCAGATAGTGCATGACCTCATACTTATCTGCTCCAGCCCATGTAGGGAAACAATGCCTGCTCATCTCTCTCTGAATTTCAATCTTTTTGCAATGTTTGGGCAGATATTTCCATTGTAATTCTCCATTCCCACCCTTTTTGTTTGTATTCTTTTCATAAACTTTTTTCTAATCCACTCAAACATCTCTATTATTGGTAGCTCTCTTGCCTCTAAAATGATACTGTTGAAGGATTCAGTCATATTGTTGACATTAACATCACATTTAGTCCTTACTGGAAAGAAACATTTAGCCCGATGATGGGCTGGTGTCAAACATAGCCATTCATATGCAGTTTGTTCTTTGCCTCTCATGGGCATGACTCTTTCAATCTCTTTCATCAGCTTCAAGTGTCTCTTGACACTGTATGTAGAAGCTGTCTTCCAGTAAAGTGTCTTCAGTTGCTGCCCTTTGAACTTTATCTTAAAGTTGTTGTACAAATGCCTCATGCAAAACCAGTGTTCTGCATTTGGTGCATGCTATGCAACTGCCTCAATTAATCATTTATGTCTATCACTAATAAATGCCCAACCTCTTTCTTCACATGAGCCTACGTCTCTAAGTAACAAACCCAAAAACCAATCCCAACTATCGAACTTCTCATTCTCCACAAAAGCCATGGCAATGGGCAACAAGTTATCATTCCCATCCCTCCTAACTGCACACAACAATTGCCCTTTATAAAAACCCTTCAAAAAACACCCATCAAGACCTATAAGTGGTTTGCACCCATCTAAAAACCCATCCCTTATCCCATTCAAACAATAGTACATCCTCTCCAAAACAGGGGGATTGAAATCCCTATTAACCTTAAGCACCAAACTGCTCCCTGGATTGTGTTTAACTACTGTTGCACAATAGTCGTATAGCCTGTTATATTGCTCTTTTATGTCACCTTTGATCAACTGTCTTGCTAACCTTTTGGCTCTATACACTTTATCAAGACTAACATCTACCTCAACATCCCTTTTTATCTTATTTTTTAATGAAACCAGACCTTCACTTGGATTATCTCTTACAATGTTCTCTATTCTTTTACCTAAATACTTGTAATTAGCTTGCCTATTATCAAAGTTATGAACACAAACATGTTTCCCTTTTAGTGACTTAATCTGGAATGTTGTGCCTTTCATTACAGTTGAGGCATGAATTTTCTAATTGCAACCACTTTTACACACTGCAGTGATTTTGTGCCTCTCATTTTTTAGGAATTTTAGGTCCCATCCCCTTTTCACTGCCCAATCCCTTAGCACTAACCTATATTCTTCCCTAGTAATAAACCTAAGACCCACAAACAAATCAGTATTTTTTTTGGCCATTTCCTCATTCTAGACAGGATAGTTAGGACTGTCATCATCACTACCATTCAAAGATTCTAAGTCATTGTTATTATCATGATCACTAAACCACTCAGCCCCTTCTATGTTTATCTTTTCCTCATTACCCTGTTGTTCATTTTCTGTATTTTTTGCATTCTTCCTAACTTTCACATAAGATCTAAGAGATTTCCACAATTTTTTAGACATCCTAGGAGACCTAGCCTCAAATACACTATCATCATCTAGTGGACCCTCAAAGTCTTCAAATAGCCACGAAGGACTGCTAGACCCACTAGAACTAGATGAATCAGAATCATCATCCACCATCCCTTCCCTATTACCCTCACCCACCCCAGCACCATGAGCTCCCCAATCAACCCTATTAGTCCCACCCCTCTCCTCATCATCTTCTCCAACACTTTGATCACCCAAAAAATCCGCAAACTCCTCATTCAAATCAGCATCATCACATTCACCATTCAAATTATCATCACAGTAACCAATATCAGCATTATCATCAACATTCAAATTATTACAATCGTTATCATTCAAATTCACATCATCATCAAACACATTCATACCATCATTATCATTCAAGTTCACATCATCATTCATCACAGTTACATTTTCATTCTCACTATGATGGTCATGATAGGTTAGGGCTAAGTTTTGTTCAACCTGCTCAATTATTTTACCCTCCATATCAACTGTCATTAAAGGACCTTCTTTCTTCTCAACATAAAGCAAAATATCAGAAATACCTTTGTAAGCCCTGATTAGTTCTAGTATACCTTGGTCCCCCCTAAGAATTCTGATCCTGTTATCTAACTCATGCCCGGGTAGACAATAATAAATAACAACATTACAAGCTTTACCACCAGCTTTTGCATACATGTCTAGTAAATCATTGTAAAACAATCTTTCTTTGTCTACATCACGAAACCAAACTTTATACCCCCCAAAATACTTAACCTTAGGAGCCCACACAATTGAACCCCCAACCCACAAATAGAAATCTGCATAGTCCCCCAAAGACATGTTCTGCAAGTTAAAAAAAATTTCACTTAGTAAAACACCTATTTTTATAAAGTACAGTGTAAAAACAACTCAGTAAAACCCCATGCCCCAAATATACCAAACATGCTGCACAGTCAACATATTTTTATAAAGTGTAAAATGCCATGGCCCAAATATACCAAACATGCTAGGGCTTCAGGACCACATGTCCCATTCACGACAACACAAAATGTTTGGGGGTAGGGACCAAACCTTAATGTATCAACGACACACAATGTCGGCCAATAAATTCAGAAAAACATTGTTTATATACACATAACTAGATGAAACACACACAATAGTGACCTTGGAGAAGAGGACATTCCATTCTTACTTTTTTCCCCAACTTTTCCCCACAAATAATCGGTAGATTCACTCTTCGTCAACGATTCTCCAACATTTACTCGTTCGTGGTTAGAAACTTCTTCAATCAAGTACTTTCCCCAAATTTTTTCAGTATAAACCCTAGGTTTCCCACAATCTATCTCAGATTTCTCTCTCTATTCTCTTCGTTTGATTTAGGTTAGCACAAACTAAAGGAAGTAACAGTACTAAGGGTAAAATGGATAATTCATAAAGAAACTAACGGCGTTAAGATGGAGTTAATGGAGAGGGCACATAAGCATGTTTTTTGAAAACACAGGGGGTTTTTTTCCATATTTTTAAACCACAAGGGGGTATTCAGCACTATTTCGAAACCACAGGGGGGGTTTTACACAATTTTCCCATTAATTTTTATCCTGTGTTGTTCGATTGCATTGATATTTTATTGTATTCCATTAACTCCTATCAAAAATATGAAATCTAAACAATAGTGAAATTACAAGTTTGGTACTTGAAAACCCTTTTTTCCTATGGGAATGATAACCCAACTCTTAAATTGCTCTATTACTTGTTTGACACGTGCACCTGAGGAAAAATTCTCAACATGAAGCTATAAAAAGGGGAGGGACCGGATGATGGAAGACATTTGACACTCAACAACAACAACCAAAATTTCAAATCAAAAAGTCAACACTTTCTCGAGTTTTGGCCTAGAATGAACCACGATTAGCTTAGTTCATAGGATAGAATACCACTTCGTGAAAATTCAAAGTCATGCCCATTTCACTCGAGATGGGATTTTCAACGTGTTTTCTCTGTAATGCTGCTAGGTCATAGCCATCCCTCGCCCTATCGGGATAAGATATCAAAGTGGCTTAGTGGTATCATGCATTCATGTCAAGGGTCATGCATGAGGGGCCGTAGCTAAAGTCATCGATGTCGCTAGATAGGATGGTCTTTCAATGTACTTTCTTGTAGTCATGGCTCCTGTCATCAATACACTCACTTGTAGCCAAAGTTTGTAATGTCTTTCAATGCACTTGTTTGTAATCATGGCTTGTATCATCAATGCACTCATTTGAAACCAAAGTTTATAATGTCTTTTTCAAATAGTATCGCCTTTCAATGCAATTCCGTATTTTCTTTTCTATAAGTTTTTTTGTACTTTTTGTGCACTAAATTTTTAAATCCTACGTTAAGTTGTAGGCAGTCAGAGCTTCAAGGATAGTGTTTACCTACTCCGATTCAATTGCGTTGATTAGAAGTTAGTAAAGGTATGTTTCACATTTTAACATCATATGTAAAATCTTTACATTGTGTTCACAAAGGGAAGAACTCACGCGTGTTGATATAGACTTCTTAAAGCAATCAGGAATCTAAAAGAGTTATCCACAACTTTTGATTCTTTTTACAGTTAGATTTTAGGTCACCAAAAAAAACTTCATTCTTATCTACTTTGGTACCGATAAGCTAACTACTTCTTTGCAACAAATAAAATAATTTAACATAGTGCGCTCAACTTGATAGCATAAAATCTCATTCCATAATTGTTGCTTCCGCCTTCGAATTTAGTGATTGCCAAATTTTGTGCAAACACTATTTATGTCAAATTTTCATTTAGCGGCCTCAAAATCAATACCATGGGACTTGGTCATAACCCGTGAGTTGTTCAGAATCAAAGACTAAATTATTAAAATTATGAATTTGTAGCACGGAGAAGTTTTAACTCCCTCCTAGGAAAATTGTGGAAATACACAGGAGTTCTACAAATAAGCCAAAAGTTAATTATTGCCATGTCGTAGAAAGTCAAAATCGACTTAGAGGGTGTTTGGCTAAGCTTATAAGCTCCTCAAAACATCTTATAAGATGTTTGAGAGCTTATAAGATGGTGCAAAGTGTTTGGCAAAAATTTTGAAGGTGGAGCTTATAAGCTCCTCAAATAAGATGTTTAAGAGCTTATAAGCTCTTTTTAAAAAAGTAAGGAGGTAGCAACTTATTTTTTAAGATCTACCAAGCTCCTTTATTTTTAACCAAATTAATTACAATATTGCCATTACTAACATCTTATAAGCTATACTCCTTCTTATTTATCCAAACACTTTAATAACTTATTTTTAAAATAAGATCCAACATCTTATAAGCTCCTAAAACATCTTATAAAATATAGAAGCTTATAAGATATTTTAAATAAACTTAGCCAAACACCCTCTTAATTAGTGCCAAAAATTACAGCTTTTCTTGCTATATGTGAACGGTTAGACTCCTCTCCAGTGAAGCAGTCCACAGGAGGAATTTCACTAAATTTGTAATCTGGCTACACGTGTTTGTCGCATAAATTAGCGGTCAATTTTGTATTGAGCCAACCTCCATTCCAGGGGTGTATGCGGTTGATTTCGAGCAATTTGTTTCCCCTAAAATCCACATGACCAAATATATGTGGATATTCAATAATATAATCATAATCATAATCATACAATTATTTTTTTATACCGAGCAATTTGGATTGTACGGGTGAGGTTCTATAGTGATTGGGTGAACGGATTTTATATACATTTATCACAATTCGATTTATTTTTACTTGCGAATGCAATATGAAAAGTAAGAAAAAAGTTACATCTTATTCAACATTGCTAATCATTGAAACTTTAAATAACTAATAAAATTAAAATTCAAAAAGATAAGAGAATATAATATGAATGAATGCTATTCAATAAATTAAATTTCTATAATTACTTTATTGAAAAGTTGTCTTAGAAAAGTAGTTTGATAAAAGAAACTTGGGAAATTTTATTATTGATCACAGTTCGTAGGTGACTAATGTTAGTCACCTTTAATTTTAATCGTTAGATGAATAATATTTAATCTAAACCATTAATTTTTATATGAACTGCAACTTGTTGTACGGGTAAATTGAAAGATTCACCTACTATACAAGTTACCAATGAGTTTTTTATACAATAATTATTGGAGTAGACCATTTATGGCCCACTAAATATTAACCAATTAAATTTTTATTTTTAACGTAAAAAAAGAAAGTTAAAAATTTATGAGGTTGGATCTATTAGATCATTCTTACTCATTTTTTTTATTTATAGGAAAAGTACAATATTATTATTTGTTTACAAAATTACCATGTTACTCATTATAATTTTTTTTAATACCATAGTACCCTTATAATACCTTGGTACCATTATAAACCTTTAATTTTTTATGTTTTAATACCATGGTCCCATTATTTTTTATTTTTAATTATAAATATCATGATACTCATCATAACTTTTTATTTTTTAATTTAAAAATATGTGCATTAACAAGGATAATTAATTGAAAAATATGATAAAAAAATTAAAATACTAAATTCATACCGAAATCAATAGTATTTATAACTCAAAAATTCGAATATCTGTTAATAGTGATAAAAAATTACATTAAATTTTATTTTTTAACATATTTAAAAAAATGTATAACATTCATAATGAATTATTTTAATAATATATATAGAATATGAACATCTGTTTTCTAAAAAAACAAATTTTGTAAAATATGGATATCATTATTAAGTAAAATGTTTATATTATCTATAAATTTACTCAAAAATGATTGATCTGTAGTGATATTGAACAATGTGTTTTTAAAAGCAATTTGTATGTATAAAATACAAAGGTAGGAGTACAACAAGCATTAGTTGACAAAAAAAATTGTGTTTGGATTATTAATGGAGATAAGCTATGAAACAAAATAATAATAATAATATAAAAATCGTTTATTGATTTGAATAATTATGGTTAATATGTGTTGATATTACACATTTCTTGATTTTTATTTTTTGGGTTTTATGAGGCATTTTGAGCCTTAAAAGCTCAATACGATCCTAAGGCCAAACTCAAAAAAGGAGACCCTCTTAAAGCCCATTACAACCCTAAGCTCATGATTGAATGCCGAATAAAAATAATTGAGATTCTTGGTGATTGAATAACTTCTAGTGGTATTTGATAATGACGTTAGTAAAATTAGTCTTTGGGAGCTGCTGTAAATTACATCACCATTCATCCAAGTAAAAGGAGGATGTTTTTGAGTAATGACATAGTTTTAGACTCATTACAATTATATTGGATAAATTAAGACAATTGGAAGGTGAAAAGTCTACATGAGATAGATTGTTGAAAAGAATATTCTTGAGAGGACATTAATTTAGGATATATAGAACATATCTTATAAACAATTGATTAATTTTATCCTTCCACAATCAATAATATGATATATAAAATTTAGGGATAATTACACCGGGTACTCTGAAATTTGCCTAAATTACAAATAAAACTCTCGATTTTGGAAAATTACCTAACAAACCCGGAGATTTGCAATGTTTTACAATGTCAACCTTCTGTCTACAAATGTTAGAGTTTGTAATGGAAACCATCAAATTTTTGTTTCGTTCTTAATATTTTACCCTTTTGGTCAAAGTTTGAACATATTTGACTAATTTTTTAGGATTAAAGTGTCATTTGGATCTGATACATGTAGAAATATTTGATAGTAATAAGGGTTACAACAAAATCAGATTTGACCTAAAGAGTATTTTAGTCCTAAAAATTTAGTCAAATATGTTCAAACTTTGACCAAAAGGGTAAAATAGAAGAATGAAACAAAAATTTGACGGTTTCCGTTACAAACCCTAATATTTGTAGATAGAAGGTTGAATTGTAAAATATTTGCAAATTATAGGATTTGTTAGGTAATTTTTCAAAATCGAGGGTTTTATATATAATTTAGACAAACCTTAGAATACTCCGGTGTAATTATCCCTAAAATTTATTCCATAACTTTTTGTGCCTGGTACATCTTACCCCTTTCTTGAGTATGGAAGGGAAGATTTACTACTTCATTGCTCAAGCGCCCACTTTTCCATATTATTTTGCTTTATTTCTATTGTTCATTATTTTATTCTGCAAGTTTGTTACTTATTTATTTTAATTCAAATTGTTATTAGTTTAGTTTACTTTATTCATGTTGTTTAGAATAAGTTTTTGATAATATATATTTTTTTCATATCTACACCATCTTGTGCATTAGCCATTTTTTCATTCATATTGTTTATAATTTTTAGTTTCATATTTCAATCAATGTTTTTTTTTTCTTTTCTTTTCTTTTCTTTATTGCATAGTTTATTCACATATAAATTTTCTCCTTTGAAATTGTTTCTAGATATTTTGAATAAATAATTGTTCATCAATACTTAATTTAAATTTATTCATCAATTTATTTATAAATTTAAATATTTCAAATTTATCTTTCTTTCTCATTTTTGGTTGTTACCATAAAGTATATATTATTTACTTGGTTAGATATGACCCACGCCTTGGCACAGGTTTAGAACTAGTTATTTTCCTTTTTATAATATATTTCATGAATTTCGTTAAATGTTATGGCAAATTAACTCTATGCCCCTTGAGTTTCTTTTGTTTTAAAAATTATAAATGCCCTGTCGAAATTTTTAACATTCTTGTAAATATTAATAAACATGTCCACAAGATAGCTTTTCTGCAGGCATACTAGTAAACCCGACCACCAAAAAAATACGTCTCATCAAGCCTAACAAAACCTTTCAATCAATTTTTTTTATTCCCTGAACCTTCGCAAAGTAATTTCACTTTATACCACCAAATCACCATCGGACATCACTATCTATAATTCGATACCGCCACTACTTTTTTTCAAAAAGAATGATTTATGTATGAGTTCTACATCTAGGTTGTCAATACCATTTCAAAACCTTGAAGAAAACAACAGAAGCACAATTTACAATTATGTCCCGCCTTGATAATTGATAAATTTTATTAAACTTAATACATACTATAGGGATGGTGTTTATTTTTAAAATTAGAGAGATTAATTTATAATTACACGATACCTTAGGGAGTTTAGATATAATTTTCCTAAATATTAAATTATTTTCTTCTTTGTTATTTCCCTTTTTATTTCCACGATGTCATGTATATTTAGTTTTCTTTGTCGTTTTCATTTTTATGGTGTTTCAAAACTTTTCTTATAGTGATCTGTGCCATTTTTCCATATATATATATATATTGGTTTTATTTATATTGTTCATTATTTCATTCTGCAAGTTTATTATTTATTTATTTTAATTAAAATTTTTATTAGTTTTATTTACTTTATTTTAATTAAAATTTTTATTAGTTTTATTTACTTTATTTTAATTAAAATTTTTATTAGTTTTATTTACTTTTTTTTAATTCAAATTTTTATTAGTTTTATTTACTTTATTCACGTTGTTTAGAATTTCACTTTCATCTTGAAGTTTTTCATAATTTACTTTTTCATATCTACGCCATGTTGTGCTTGAACCACTCTTATTCATTTTGTTCTTTATTGTTCGTTTCATATTTCTATCTACGATTTTTTATTTTCTTTTCTTTATCGTATAAGTTTATTCACATATAAGTTTTCTCCTCTAAAATTGCTACTACATATTTTGAATAGAGAATTGTTCACCAATAACTAATTTAACTTTATTTACAAAGTTTAAATATTTCAAATTTATCATTCTTTTATCATTTTTGCCATTACTATATAAGTATATATTATTTATTTTGTTAGATGTATCTCATGCCTTGGCACAAAGATTCAGAATCCGTTTGGTTTCAAAGTAAAAAAATTGTATTTGAATGAGTTTTTCAAAAAACAGAAACCAGGAAAGAAAACAACCAAAAAGGACTTTTCAAGAAGCATTTTTTTTTAAACTCATTCAAACGGGTCTTAAAATTGGTGGTGTTATATTTTATATGTTGATTTTATTTTTAAGTGATTTAATGAATCGCACATTTTGACGCACATTTGGGCCCACACCGGTTGTGTAAAAAAGTTTCCCTAAACTTGCATGTATGGTAATTTACCTGTTGTATAGGGCTATTAATTGGTCAGATTTGGAACAAAACAGTAAAATCCAAATCTGATCTAAATTCTACAAAATTTACATTTAATACTACTAATTTTGAATCCAATACAAAATTCGAATCTGACCTGAATTCTATAAGATTTACATTCAATATTACCAAGTTTAAATCCAATAAAAAATCTGAAATCCAATTCGATTAACCACTAAAAAAAATTAAACTTTAAAATCAAGTAACAAATAAAAAAAATATTTCTTTTTTAAAAAAGTAAAAATTTGATTATGTAAAAAAATTATTTTAAAATATATATAAGAACTATACATTATTTTGTTAAAAAATAATCTGAAAAATAAACAAATAATTCATTATTAATTATTATGGTTTATGCATTACATTCTATTCAAACTTTTTTACTAACATTATATAAGCAACGTTATTAATCTAATAAGAAGATCATTAAAGTCCGAATTCGAGTCTTTAAATTGATCGAACTGTTTGATTTCATGTCATATCCATTTATTTCAAATTACGGATATTTAAAATCGAATCTACTCCATCAAATAATTTAATCGGCCTAATAAACTAAAATTTTAAGTGAACTGCTTTCGGATTCGAATTGAAATCCGCTCCATTGACAGCCCTAGTGCTATATATGACTCTCTCCATTCCTAGTGGAGAAACCTCTACATTTGAGTAGCACATCAACAAACAAGAAGTCAATGAAATTTCAAACCACCCATGCATCCCGCATCTACATAAATATTTTCATTTTCAAATGAGTGATCCCACATCAATAACTTTGTGATATCATAACTTATTTTGGTCTTAACATAGCCAGACCTAGTTCTTCAAACTTTAAAGATAAATAGATCTGAAGAGCACTAAAGCCTATAAATTGGAATAATATCCCATCACAAAAATAAGAATTGGAGGTTTAACTAATTAATTGAAACACTATAGGCAACAAACCACTTGAAACGAACGCATTAAAGAGAAAACTTATTAAATCTTTTTCCTCTAATTTTCGAAGAAAACACATCATATTCAAATGAACATGATAAAGACAAGACTTATGGATCTTTTTTTTTACATATTTCGAAGAAAACACGTCGGATGGTAAATTCTTATCAGGAGAAATATATGTACATATATATATATATATCAATCAGATCATAAATTTAAAAAAAATAATCATTTGTATTATAACCTAATATATAATCTCATGCATAATTCCAAAGCGTATGGATGAACTCCAGCCTTGAATGCTATCAAAAGTATAACAAGAGTGACAAAATTGAATCAAAAGTTTCGACACAACGTCCTTTTTTCTGTATTTACTCAAACAGGCAATCGCCTAAATTCATCAAAATTCTAAACGAGCAACAAAAGAGTACTACACAGACACCATCATACGAAAGGCAAGCAAATGCAGGGTCATTCCCACACCTTTACGTTTCATGGGTAGGTAAATTAGTGACTACGAAAACTAGGCTCAAGGCCTGCGATCATCTTAATAAGCTTTCTTATGAATTTGCGAGATGGTAATGAAAGCCCAATAATTTCCCGGATCTCCACCAACACAAGGTGAGGAGGTTTCAGAAAAAATGAAAAATTTGCTCCCTATCCTCTAAACCATATAGGCCAGAATCAAAACTTGTACATAAAGGCCATGGCTTTATTACCTGCCGGTGGAACCAAGAAATTGATCCACAAGCCTCATCACAGAATGAGCTAGATTATCTGCTGCTTCTTGGGTCGACGCTTCAGCATATACTCTTACCACGTCTTCTGTTCCTGAAGGCCGTATAAAACATCTTCCTCGGGGATATTTAGCTGACATAAAGAGACGAATAAAAACTTTTTTCTCCAGATTTACAATAGCATCGGTATTTGATAAAAGCAACACCAAAAGCCGAAAAAGATAAATATATTATAACTTATAAAATTTTAATTGTACAAAGACATCACACTTTCAAGAAAAGAGAAGATAAAAGCTTGATTAAACATGCTGCAAATTTGACTAAAGAAAATTTTCTTACATTCGCAAATCAAGTAACTATTTAAGGCTTACCATTTCCTCATAACATGTGATTTATTGTTATATTTATTACAACAGTCAATATTTTTTAAGAAACAAGCCCTCACAAGTACCATGCAGTACTACAAAAAGAACAATTTTATTCTTCACAAAATTTAAATTCTTATCTCAAAGACAGGTTATACTATGTTTGCTGCAAAAATGTCCACGGAAAATTCATAAGGTTGATTTATCTTGTGCAAATTCAAAGTGCACGCATTCTTTTCTTTTCTACCATATACCCTATCCTGTATTTATCTATTTTTTTAAAATCAACTAATCATTTAATTTCTAAAAGCACAGTTCTTCATAGACAATGCATGAACATAGAAGTGGGAATATGGTTCTTAAACACTAGGTCCAACCCAACCCAATGGTTTTGGGTGGAGTTGGGTCTAGCCTGTTTTAAAGTGGGCACTGTTGGATAGGGTCTTATATCGTTTAGGTTGAAATAGGGTTTCAGATGGGTTAAGAATGGGTTGATGTTAGATCCTTAATGAGTTTAGCCCAGAAATTAAAATTTAAATTTTTTAGTTGATTTTAAGTTATTTTAGTATTAAATTTACAATATCATTTTAGATGATTTTAAAAAGACATTGTTAACCTTAAAACATTATATAATTACATTTTGAAGGATCAAAAGTTGAAGCACTAATCATTATATTGCTGAAGCACTTTTTAGTTGATGGGTTTCAAAGTGCACACACACAATTTCTATGATGCTCAGTGTAATAGATGCAGTGAACATACCTGTGGAACTATATCTCCCAACTTGATGCAAGGGTACACAACTAATGTAGAACTCAGTAGAATTTCCAAAATGGAGAGAGAGAGAGAGAGAGAGAGAGGAGATTCCCAAAGCTGATAATGACATCGCGAGGAATCATAAACCACAAAAATGAGTTTACCTGTTTCAGCATCAATTGCTTCCTGTATACCAGGAGGGCTCACAACTCTAGTCTCAGCATTTTCAGTAATGACAGCAGTCCTATCAGCAACCTTTACCTGAATAAGCGAGGAAAAACGGAGAATATATGAATTGTTTTATTTTTTTTTTCATGATGAAAAACCTTACTTCCCCAACAGTGTGACAAACAGGCACCTCACATTCAGACAGAAGATAAAAAAGGGAGAAAAAGTTTGTGCTCTTTCTTAATTGAAAATTTACGAATTATCTTGACAAGAAAGACCACTTTCTGGAACAGTGACAGCAATAGGGTGGCTTTGGCTAAACCGTTAACAATCTTAACTAACCTTACCAACATAACCACTCTAACTTGACTCTCTTTGGCCTAACTCCAACTCAAACACAAATGCCAAAGGGGAAAATCTGTTCCACCCATTGTGTCATCATAAGCAATTCAAAGAAACATGCAACAAAAGCTAATCCTTGCACAAAATTTTATCAATCATAATTGCTGTATTTTGGCACAAGTGATATCACATATTAATTTCATCTGTTAGGTGATTAAATCACTACGTCTTAATTCCACAGAAACAATAAATAGGATGTCTGTTAGCAAAGATTCAAGACAAAGCAAACCACATAATAAAACCGAAAATGTGACCTATAATTGGGGGCAATTTGTAAATCTTAATCATTTTTATGAGGTATCTATCAGGGGACCCTGGTTTGATCAAAACCCGAAATATTTCTCATACAAGCAAGGGTCTCTTTATCTATTCAATAAGCCAAAACCCGTTGCATGCAAGTCCAGTTAGGATTGGGTGACCCTGGAAACCCAGATTCAATCATTGCCACTCTGGAAGTAACAGAATGATAAAACAAAGCGAAACTTTAGACTTTTGCATGAGTTTGTCCAGCTTATAGCTATCAAAGTAG
>CM047879.1:24279307-24306251 GCA_026212405.1 Petrea volubilis | reverse complement strand
CAAGTTGGAGCATAGATATCACACATGCCCAACTTGCAAACTAAAGTTTGAAAGGTTACGTTGCTCAAGCCCTTGGTGAATACATCAGCTAGTTGATTCTCGAATGTCACATGAGATATGTTCAATGAATCGTCTAGCAATTTCTCTTTGATGAAATGTCGATCAATCTCTATGAGCTTTGTTCGATCATGTTAAACTGGGTTGTGAGCGATACTAATTGCAGCCTTATTATCACAATATAAGAATAGTTTGTTGTTTCCTGTGAACTTTAATTCCTCCATTAATTTCTTCAACCATAATAGTTCACACATACCTTGAGCCATGGCTCTATATTCTGCTTCAGCACTAGATCGAGTGACCACACTTTGTTTTTTGCTTTTCCAAGTAACTAGGTTTCCTCCCACAAGTGTGCAATAACCAGTAGTTGATCGTCTATCATCTGGAGATCCAGCCCAATTTGCATCTGTAAAAGCCTCTATCTTGAAGTGCCTGTTTTTGGAGAAAATGAGACCTTTCCCAGGTGCATGTTTTAAATATTGCAAGATGCGAAAAACAACCTGTAAATGCGGTTCCCGAGTATCGTGCATATATTGACTTACCAAGCTAACCATATATGCTATGTCTGGTCTCGTATGTGAGAGATAAATAAGCTTTTCGACCAATCTTTGATATCTCCTTTTGTCGACTGATACACCCACTACTATTTGTAATTTGTGATTACTTTCAATGGGAGATTCTGCTGGCTTACAACCTAACATACCTGTCTCTTTTAACAACTCAAGGATGTATTTTCTTTGAGAGATGAAGATCCCATTCTTTGACCTAGCGACTTCGATTCCCAAAAAATATTGTAATCTTCCCAAGTCTTTGATCTCAAACTCCCGTGCAAGGAATCTTTTCAGTCGGCTCATCTCTTCAATGTCGTCTCCGGTCACCACGATGTCATCAACATACACTATGAGCAGTGTGATTTTGTTTGTACACTGTCTTATAAATAAGCTATGATCAGCATTACTTTATTGATACCCGAATGAGATCATGGCCTTGCTGAATTTGTCAAACCAAGCTCTAGGTGATTGCTTTAGTCCATATAAGGCCTTCTTCAATCTACACACTTTCCCTTCAGTTTTTTCATCATCAAAACCTAGAGGGATTTCCATGTATACCTCTTCTTCTAGATCTCCATGTAAGAAAGCATTCTTAACATCAAATTGTTGTAAGTTCCAGTCTAGATTGGCGGCATAGGATAGTAGGATCCTAATTGTGTTCATCTTGGCAACCGGAGCAAATGTCTCTTGATAGTCTACTCCATAAGTTTGTGTAAATCCTTTAGCCACCAACTTTGCTTTATATCTTTCAATGGTACCATCAACTTTGTGTTTTACAGTGAAAACCCACTTGTAACCGACCAATTTCTTTTTGGGTGGAAGAGTGACAAGCTCCCAAGTTTCATTTTTTGCTAAGGCTTTCATTTCTTCAATTATTGCCCCTTTCCACTTGGAATCTCAAATGGCCTCTCTCCAATCCTGTGGAATAGACACTGAAGAAATAGACAAGACAAAAGCTCTATATGAGGGGGACAAGGAGTCATAAGTCACAAAGTTAGATATAGGATGTTTAGGACACGTCCTGACACCTTTTCTTTGAGCAATTGACATATCTAAATCAGGGGTTAATGATGACTCACCAGATAGGGAAGATTCTTGGCAGAGAGTAGGCTGCACGATGGCTTCTTTTCCTGTTTTTTCTTTTCTTGAATATATCTTCAAGTCAGGCCTATCTAAAAGCTTATTTTTCTCTTGAATATCTTTCTACCCCTCAATGGAATTCTTCTCTTGAGTACCTAATTCCCGTTGAATGGCATTGTCTTCCTGATTGGGCATACTATTAAGAGTAACAGAACTAGGTACAATCTCTTCTTTTCCATTATTCTCCCTCTGAAGGGGTGTTTTGTAGTATGGTTCTGTTTCTCTAAAAGTAACATCCATAGTAACAAAATATTTTCTAGAAGGACGGTGGTAACACTTGTAGCTCTTTTGCGTGAGAGAATACCCAACAAAAACACATATAAGGGCCCTTGGTTCCAATTTTCCAACATTTTTAGTATGAACAAAACAAATACACCCAAACACTTTAGGAGGAACAATATACGAGTTTCTGCCTCGTAACATTTCTAAGGGACTTTAAAGTTGAGTGTTTTGAGAGGCATTCTGTTTATAAGATAGGTGGCTGTAAGAATAGCATCCCCCCAATAGGGTTTTGGGAGATTCATGGTAAACATAAGCGACCGAGCAACTTTGAAAATGTGTCTATTTTTTCTTTCCGCAACACCATTTTGGGCACTCGTATAGGGGCAACTAATTTGATGTAGTATCCCATTAGATTCAAGATATGTACGAAACCTCCCATCCACGTATTCTGCACCATTATCAGTTCTTAAAATTTTAATCTTAGTATCAAACTGATTGCAAATCATTTTGTGGAATGTTTGAAAGCAAGAGAACACATCACTCTTAGCTTTCATCAAATATACCTAAGTTAGTTTGGTACAACAATCAATGAATGTAACAAACCACCAATTACCAGATAATGAAGTATTTTATGTCGGTCCCCAAACATCAAAATGAATTGTCAAAAAAGGAACCATACTTTTATTGTTACTCCAAGGATATGAGTTTTTTGTATGTTTGGCATATTCGCATGCATCACAGGATAGAGAATCAAATCGAATTTTGACAAACAAACTAGGATATAATTTTTCTGAAAGGAAAAAAGATGGATGGCCTAATCGTCTATGCCTTTGTATTATCTCTTGATTAACATCTTGATTTTTTTTCTAAAATATATAAGCCATCGTGCATTCTACCAGTGCCAATCATCTTCCCTGTTTGAAGGTCCCAAAAGACACAATGATCAGGAAAAAAAATAATTTTGCAATTAAGAGCTTTGGTTATCGAACTAACAGATAGAAGATTAACGGGGAATCGAGGTACATCAAGAACAGACGATAGTTTAATGTTTGGGGAACAAATAATGGAACCTGTCCCAGATACAGGAGAAAAAGACCCATTAGCTATCCTGACTTTATCTCTATTTAGACATTGAGAATAGGTCAGGAAGTATTTCGATGAGCCAGTCATGTGTTTGCTTGCTCCAGAATCTATAATCCAAAAGAGGTTATCAAAACTGGCAAAGAGTGCATTACCGGACTTCGTAAAATTTGAGGTACCAACGGTTGATGGAGAGTCAAGCTGGGATAGAAGCCTCCTAAGATTTTGAATCTCCTCGTTGGATAAATTACCAACAGTAGTGGTTTCAGATAGTCGTGCTGCCTCAATCAGATTTGCTTGACTCCTTGCAGAATTCCCTTTTTTTCCACCACGACCTTTAATTGGTCTACCGTGCAACCTCCAACAACTTTCTATAGTATGTCTTGGTTTACCACAATGTTGACAGACCAATTCATCCTTATTCATTCCATGATTAGTTGCCTTTGGTTACTCACGGGCTACCAAGCTTGCTTTATCAACTGGTGCCTTGTATAGCATGGCACTTCTTCTGCTCTTCTCTTGTTGGACGTAAGAGTATGTTTGTTGTGGTGAGGGTAGAGGTTCTTTACCGAATACTTGGATCCTTATTTGATCATACTCGACATTCAAACCTGCAAGAAAATCATAAACTCTTTCCTTTTCTACCAACTTCTGAAATTTAACTGCATCTCCAATACAATCCGCTTGGAAATCCTGATAGTAGTCCAGTTCCTGCCATAAGCTACTCAGTTCAGAGAAATATTGGGAGATAGTCATTTCTCCTTGTTTCGTCCCATGGATCTTATTTCAAAGCTCATATATTTGGGCATCGTTGCCTATTTGAGAATAGGTTTGGGATGTTGCTTTTCCTATTTTTTCAGCAGTGTCAAGTAATAAGTATGTCTGAGAAATTTGTGATTGCATTGAATTGATAAGCCAGGACATGACAAGGGAATTTTTCGAATCCCATTGATAGTAAGTGGTATCAATTTGCTCAGGTTTTTTCTTGTCTCCTGTGATGTATCCTTGTAAACCCCTAGCTTTGATGAACAAAAGACATGACCTTGACCACGCAAGATAGTTGGTTCTATCAAATTTAACGGGGCTAATTTGTAAAGAAGGATTATCATTTAAAAGAGTCACTAATTTTCTATCATCTGCCATTTAAAAATAACAATGCAACACCAAATTGAATAACTAGACTGCAGCTGATGACGTCACTTTTTTTTTAATAATAAGTAAATAAATATTAGAGGAGGGCAAAAAATCAGTCAAAATATCAAACCTCTCAACACAAAAAAAAAAAACAGGATGACTTTCCTGGAAAGAGAGAGAGACTAACGCGAAGGGAAAAAAGCTCAGCCTGGATCTCAGACGGGTGTACAACCTCCGGAAAGGAACCAGAAACTGGAGGGCGATGCTGGAGAAACAAACTCCGGTGACAGGCACCGTCTCACGCGCTCTCACTTGCTGGCACGTGAGATTTAGGTGAAGTAGAGAAACGGCGCGTAAGGGCCACTCATGGCTAACTCGTCGGTGGGAGGAGCGCCGTTCGACCGGAAATCAACTTCCGTTCCTTCTATGGTGGTGGTGAGACAAATAGAGCACTCTTGACTAGTGATCTCAAAAGAGGTTTGTGAATTGTAGGGAAATTTTCGATTTTGGAACCCACGCATGAACCCACTGGATTTCTTGCTCTGATACCATGTTAGAAACTAGGTTCTTTTCATTTCTGGTTCAACTTTACAATGAGAAAATGGTGGATTTATAGTACATGATTTGCCTAACTAAATGTCGCTTTTAATACTAACTCCCTAACCTCCAACTAATTCTAACGTTAGTCACTACTACCAATGTCAGTTGTACAACAATGAATACATGAGTATTTCCAACAGGGAGATCAAGGTGAAGCGGGAGAAATCCCGCAAACTTGAGGTGCGGGTGAACAAGCTTGAGCTAGACTTCAAAACAAAGGAGTTTGAGCTGGAGCACCAGAACCGCCTTCTAAAGCAGAAGGCTGACGATGCTTTTGCTTGAGGAGAGAGGAGGGGCCACCGTGAAGGCAAGGCAGAGGCCAACGCCGAACTGAAGCTCACGATCCCTGACTTCGAGATAGAGGCCGTGAAGCTGTTTGTTCGCGGGCCCATATTTGAGTACGCGACTATCCTTCGCGGGGCCAACGATGCTATGCTCGGCTTTGATAGGGCTTTCAGCCAGCTAAAGGCCCGTGGAGTCATCCCCCAAGATTTCCCAATAGATGGCCTTTTCCTTTCTTTTTGTTCATTTTTACTTTAATTATTCAATTTCTGAACAAATTGTTCGCCCGATGAGGTAGTTGATCTCCATTTTTTTTTCATTCTTCGAGAAAGAAATTTGTTGCTTGCTATTTCAATCTTTATTGACAGAATTTGATTTTTAAGATCGTAAATCTAATCAGGCAAAACCAAAAGAAATTAGCTCAAAGATAGTAAATTTGTTGTTTGTTATTTTTAAGATCGTAAATCTTGTTTGAAACAATTCGATGTGGAACACGACATCGTATAATAAAACATTGAGTAACAAAACATTGAGAAAGGCAAGTGCCCCGATGATACCAAAAATCTTAAAATTTGAATGCTATGGTTTACAAGATTTTGCTCGATAAAAAATTTAAGAAAGCCGCCTGCTCGGGCCCAAGTCAGGAAAAATCGCACGTAGAAACTTTTGAGGATTGTGGCGTTCCAAGGTCGGGGTAGTTCCTTTCCCGACATATCCTCGAGGTGGTAACCATTGTTTTTACAGATTTTGACCACCCTGAACGGACCATCCCATTTGGGATCCAACTTGCCTACCGAGTGGGAAACTTCCACCTTCTTGGTCACTAAATCTCCAATCTGGAATGTTCGGGGGTGGACGTGGCGATTGTAGGCGCGCGTGGTAGATGCCCAGAAGTTTCCATCCTTCGTAAGACAGCACGCCTTTTGTCATCGGCGAAGTCTAGCTCGAACAACTGAGCATTAATGTTGGCCATTTCATCGAAGTGCGCAACCCATGCAGAGGGGTGCAACACTTTGGCAGGTATGACAACTTCGGACCCATAGACTAGGGCGTATGGTGTGTCACCTGTTGCTGTCCGAGGAGTGGTTCGGTAAGCCTAGAGCACGCCTGGGAGCTCGTCGGCCCAATTGCCTCGAGCATCTGCCAAAGCGGTCTTGAGTCCGTGGGGAATCATCCGGTTGGTGACTTTGACTTGTTCATTCGCTTGGGGATTCCCCACTGAGGTGAATTGCTGCTCGATCTTAAGGCTAGAGCACCACTCCTTCACCCGATCGGAGATGATAACTCTGGAGAGTCCAAAGCGGTAGATTATGTTTTTCCAAATGAAGATCTTGACGGTTGAATCGATGATCTTGGCTATGGCTTCCGCCTTGGCCCACTTCGTGAAATACTCCAAGGCAACGATTACGAACTTCCTCTGCCCGGGGGCTTGAGGGAATGGTCCGAGGATGTCTATCCCCCATTGATCAAAGGGCCAAGAAATTTCCACATTTACCATCTGAGCGGCTTGTATTTGGCATCTCGGGCATCCACGGACAAAGTCAAAGTAGTCCTATACGAGGTTGGGCCAGAAAAACCCTACCCGGGATACTTTCTTGGCTAGGGACCGTGGTTTGGTATGGTTTTCGCAGCACCACTGGTGTATCTCCTCGTTGACCTCCCTTGCCTGCTGCTTGCTTAGACATCATTGAGGAGGGCCATCAAAGCTTTTCCTAAACAGGCATCCCTGTTCGTCCAGGGCATAGCGGGAGGCTTGTCGTCAGAGTGTCTTAGCCTCAACTGGACCCTAAGGGAGAATTCCATCCTTCAGGTAGGCGATTAACTCGACGATCCACTCCTCGGGGAATTCAATGGCGAGTACACATTGGGCAATTCCGAATTCGATCAGCGGTGCCGAGGAGCTCAGCATGGTTATCCACCTTTCTTTTGTCCTCCTCATTGAGCTCGCAAGCTTTGACAGTTGGTCCGCCCTCTCATTTTTTGCCCGTGGGACTTGCTCGAGCATGAACTTTGCGAACATTCCTTTCAACTTATTGACCTCCTCGAGGTACTTTGTCATCGATGCCTCCCTAGCGTCATAGTTCCCATTGACCTGCTCGGTGGCCAATTGCGAGTTGCTCAAGGCCACCAATTCATCTCTACTCCGTTATCTAAAGCTATCTTCATCCCGGCAGCTAGGGCTTCCTATTCCACCTCATTGTTAGAAATCGAGAATTCGAGGTGGATGGCAAAGTCGAGCTCGTTGCCAAACTTGTCCTGCAAATAAATCCCAACCCCCCTCTAGAATTCGTGGAGGATCTATTGACCTTGAGAGTCTAGGGTGTCTTTGGGTCCTTTTCCATCATCAGGGCCATCTCCTCAATGAAATCCGCCAACACCTGGGCGTGAATGGCCCTTCGGGGCTGGAATTGTATATCGAATTCCCCGAGTTCCATAGCCCACTTCACCAGCTGACCAGGCGCCTCGGGCTTTGTCAACACTTGTCTCAATTGTTCATTTATCAGAACTATGATGGTGTGGGCTTGGAAATACTGCCTCAACTTTTGGGCGGTGTGGACCAAGGCAAGGGCTAACTTCTCGATTTCCATATAGTTTTGTTTAGGGCCCTGGAGGAGCTTGTTCAAGTAATAGACAGGGCAGTGGACCCTGCCATCCACGTGAACCAAAACCGAATTGATAGCGTTCAAGGAAACGATCAGGTAGGCATAGAGGGGTTTTCCCGTAACGGGCTTCGACAATAGAGGGGGTTCGGTCAGGTACTACTTCAATTCGGTGAGGGCGCACTGGCATTCCTCGGACCACTTCCAATCCGGCACCACCCTTAGAGCTTTGAAAAATGGGAGATTTCCATCCACCGAGCGGGATATAAATCTGTTGAGTGCAATTACTCTTTCCCCCAGCCTCTGGACCTCCTTTACTAAGCTAGGGGGCTCGATGTCTAGGATGCCACGAATTTTTGCAGGTTCGGCCTCGATCCCTCTATGGCTGACTATGCATCCGAGGAACTTAATTCCACGGACCCAGAACGTGCACTTGTTGGGGTTTAGCTTTAGGCCGTACTTCATTAGGATTCCGAAAGTTCGAGTAAGGTCTCCAAGATGATCGGACTCCCGCTCGCTTTAGACTATCATATTGTCAATGTATACCTCGATGGTCTTGCCGATCATCTCCTTGAACATAAGGTTGACTAGTCTCTGATACGTAGCACCGGCATTTTTCAGCTTGAAGGGCATCACGAGGAAATAATATGCCCCCGTTGCGACAATAAATGACGTCTTTCCCCTGTCTTCCTCAGACATGTAAATTTGGTAGTAGCCTTGGAAAGCGTCCATCATGCTCATCAATTCGCATCCTACCGTCGAGTCAACAAGTTGGTCAATTTGGGGAAGGGGATAGTGGTCCTTCGGGCAGGCCTTGTTGAGGTCGATGAAGTCTTTGCAGATCCGCCATCGGCCGTCACCCTTTGCCACGATGACCACGTCGCATAGCCTTTCCGTGAACTGGATCTCGATGATATACCCTTCGTCGAGCAGCTTGTTAGCCTCTTCTTCGATGATTCGATTTCGCTCTTCACAAAATATTCTCTACTTTTGCCTCACAGGCTTAACCAAAGGGTCTACATTGAGGTGGTGAATGATAACTTCAGGATCAATTCCCAAAAAATCCGAGGCTTTCTATGCAAAAATATCGATGTTTGATCGGAGAAACTGGACCAGCATAACTTCCTTGTACGACTTAAATTCGTTCCGATCCTGGTCGTCTTCGTCAGATCTCCCTCGACGAATTGGATGGTTTTAAAATCTTCCGCTGGGGTGATCTTTCCTTCCTCGAGTTTCCTCCTCTTCGTTGGGTCAAGTTCGGAGGACTTGGGGATATCAATGTGTGGAGCATTGGTGTCCACTGGTCGGGGTGGCGGTGTCCTCTTCCCCTCAACGGAGACCGAGTAGAACTTCCAAACATCCAAAATCCGAGAATTGACTTGTCCCACCCTAGTGGGGGTCGGAAACTTCATTTTCAGATGGTATGTGGATACCACTGCACGAAATGCGTTGAGGGCAGGTCACCCTAGAATAATGTTGTAGGCGAACGGGGCATCCACGATCAAGTATGGGATTATTAAAGTTTTTCGTCTTGGAGCTTCCCCCAATGAAGTAGGGAGCTGGATCATGCCAAGGGAAACCACCCCGGATCTCCCAAAATCGATGAGGGGGGTTTGCACGGGGGAGAGTGTATTTTCCCAAGTCTATTTTTTCGAATGTGCTTGCGAAAATGACATTGGCGGAACTCACGTTATCGATCAGGGTCTTAGCCACGGAGTATTTGGCCACATCCAAGTCAATGACCATCGGATAGTCTGGCGTCTCTTCGAGGCCATCAGTCTTTGGTATGTGTTCGAGGTCTCAATCAGTAAACTCAAGTGGTTCCTCCCTGGGATTCCGCCCCAGATATTGCGTTGACTTGCAACCTCTCGTGGTAGTAACGCTCCTCGATATGATATTGAGCTTGATCGAGGCACCTTTCCACCTGCTTCCTCTTGCTTTTGGTGTCCCTGCCGCTTAGCCCGCCAGCTATTGTGTGAATCATGCCCAGGGTTGGTAGGTTGTCTTGCACGGCAGGCTGTTTGTCGGCTCGTGAAGGCGGAGTATGATCCCTTCGAGGGGAACGTGACCTTTCCCTCCTCAGGGATCAGGAGCCATCGTCTACGGAGGATGGGGAGCTATGTCGGCGGCTACCCTCACCCTTATGGCCCTAAACCTTTCTTTTTGACGAATTTCTTAATCTTCGGGTAGCCCGCATCGATCAGACGTTGAATCTCCGTCTTGAGGTGAAGTACCCCTCGACATCGTGGTTACCCACTTGTTTGTGGAAGACGCAGTACTTGTTTCCCCTTGGGGGGGCTCTCTCATAGTCTTGGATCTTCCTCGGCCTTCGGAAGATCGTGGGGTCGCTGGCGTTGATCATTGCAAAGATCACTTTCCTCGACATCGCCAATGGTGTGAGGTCGTTGTCCCGTCGGTGATCTTTCTTTTCTCCAGCATCAGGCTTCTTCTTAAACTTCATGTCCTCCACATTCATGTACTGTTGGTCAATGGACATGACTTTTTCCATGGTGGTTGGGCGCTTCCTAGCCAAGTGGTCCGAGCATGCTTGGTTTCGTTTGGCCCCCATTATCACATCGAGGAGAAAATCCATCTGGACGCTCTCTACTTTGAGGAGCTCGGTGTTAAACCGGTTAAAAAAGTCCCTTAAGGACTCGTTGTCCCTTTGACAGATTTTGTGTAGGTGGGATGGGGGCAGCTTGGCCAGACTCTTCGTCTGAAAATGGTTGACGAATTTCATCACCAAATCGATGAAACTCCTGATCTAACTAGGGGCTTGGCGGATAGCGAGGACACACTTTGGAAGGTCATGACCAGTAGCTTAGCCGCGAAGTCGTCGTCGATCATGTGAACACGCATGGCGTGCTTGAATTATATCAAGTGCGCCTTGGGATCGGCCTCCCCATCATATCGAGGCAGGTCCATGGGGATCCTGACTCATCGGGTTGCCCGAGCCCTTTGGAGGACGTGGCAGAGGGGGTCACTCCCATTGGGTGAAGTACCGCTGAGCGGATCCCTGCCCGGATCAATGGGACACCTCTTTGAGTCGATGGTTGAGGTCTTCCATTTGGTGCGACAGCTCGCCGATATCATCGCCGGGTCTCTCCAATCGGCAAACCTCATTGATCTGCCTCTAAATATCAGTTGCCAGGTGGGAAATTTCCTCCAGACGCTCTCTATGACTACGGGCTGGGGTTTCCCGACGAGGCCCCCACGGAGGACTCCTCCACTTTCTCGACGAAGCGAGGGTGTGGGGCCCATCTTTCTCTCGGGGCTCCCTTACTATGGGAGCTGCCTCGCACACTCGCGGGGGGCGAAACTCCTCCCTCGGTGCATGAGAGTCTTCTGCAGCTGCGGTCGGAGTGGGGTTTGGGTCCCCCCATCCTCGGATTTCGCACAATAGCACGTTGAATTGATCAGTCATCAAAACGACAAGGTTCTGCCCGATAGGTGGAACTGCGGGCATCGCTTTAGTGGTCTGTGGAACTGCGTGGGGTGGAGCGTTGTGCAGCTCCGCTATGGTGATGGTGATTTGTAGGGCCAAGGGGTTGTGCGAGTCCCCTGGCTCTACTCTAGTTCGACGAGTGTTAACTATTTTCTCACTTGTTTGAATAGTCATATTTTGTACGGGGACACGTCACTCTGAGCAAAGTTGAGGTTCGAGTAAACTGGTCCAATGTTCGTCCAAAGTCCGAGTAAAGAGTACGATTGTGCTGGTCAGGTCCTATTCTGCAAGGATGGAACACACGTGAGCTTAGCCGAAAGTGTCTCCGATGAAGACCCTCCGACGCTCAAGTCAAAACTCGAGCAGGTAATCGGAAGGTTATAATGTGCGTAAAGTGAATTTGGAAAGTTTACCCCTTATGAACAATAATGTTATGCTATTTATAGAAATTGGAGACTGGTGGGCCAAACTAGGGTCAGACGGGCCCAACCCTACTATTCATATAGGGGATATTCCTCGCCACGTGTCAGGGATGCGTCGGGTACACCCATTGTTAGAGACGGTTATTTTTGGGACCACCTCGAGGATGGTGCAGGACCACCTGAGGAAAGATGAGACAATCATCGAGGAGACACTGATTCGTGGAGACCCTCGTATCGAGGAGACACATTGGATGCCGAGGCACACTGGTGAGCTGTGCTTGGCCTTCGTCCTCAATCAGCTCAGTCAGGGCCTGATAGGACTCGTTCGGACACGTGGCACCTCACGGCTGGAAGTTTGCATTGAGCTGGCACCGATGTGGCTAAGACAAATTCTGCAACATCAGGTGATTAGTCCTATTATTTTTGATGTGAACCGACTCCTTTATGTGAAAAAAATGTTGTACTTTGGTTCCCTCCACTAAGCCATTGAACCTTGATGTGTTGCTTCAGTGAATCTCTTCCCTTCTCGTCAAACACTCATTGAGTTCAATTTCGATTACAGTTTCACGAGCTTTATTTTTGGTTGAGATTCCTTTGTCCTTAATTCTTTCCAGTTGCTCCAAATTTTTTATTTTCCTACGTAGGTTACAAAACTTATGCTTAGCCTACTCACGAAAACATTACTAGCACCGTTGACTATTGGTCCAGATTCGATCACGAACAACTTTAGAGCTCAAACTATTTTCATAATTCTTAAACACGTCTTGACATTCCCCATCGTGAAGCCAACTAGCCTTCAACTTGAACCCTCTAAAACATCTGCTTGCAGGCAAATCCTTTACATCAAAAGATAGGGGTATGGGTTTGTGATCCGAGTATATAGGTGGGAGATAGGAGAGTTTAACACATGGTCATTTTTAATTTTTAGTTATATAGGGATAAATATTGATTTTCCTTATTCGTTACATAAATTAAAAATTGAATTAACTTGGGTTAAGGTAATTACATATACACCATTGGATAAATCTTCCTTTGACTTCACATCCATCTAATAGTGCATTGGGTGTAATTGGGGAGAAAGGGTAATGCAGAGGAGTTGGATTCTCTAACACCCATCCATTCTTAACAAGAATTAAATGCCTGTGCCAAGGTTTTTGAGGATGTCAAAATTTGGTCAATGCCATATCTTTGAGGAGAATGTGATCTACATGGTTACCAAAAAGGTGACCCTGCCAGGTGGGAATGCTAGTTTGGGTCCTCAACCTGTTAAGAGATGAACACATATGAGCCTAGCAGGAACTGCCTCCGGCAAAGGCCCTCCAATGCTCAAGTCAGTGTAGAACTCGAGGAAAAGAGAGGATACTCGAGGAGAGTAATAGAAAAGTATGTGTGTAATGCATTCATGATATAGCTATCAAGAGGGCTATTTATAGTGGATTAAAATCCTAGTCAACTCATTGGAACTCGGGCTGGGCTGGTAAGCCTAGGGATTCCTAAGATTGCAAGGCCTAGGTACAAATAGGCTACTCAGTCCATAACTGGCGGTGGCAGGGTAGGTATAGCCCTGCTGCCAGAGTCAATGGCAGGTTTCAAAGATAACAAGGACAAGGTATGGATTGTACTTCCTACTCAATACACCATCCTCGAGATGTGGTGATAGACGGAGGGGGAGCCCGTTGTCAGGATGGGGGTCCTCTCCTCGTTCATCATGTTCCTCAAAGAGAGCAAAACCCTATTGGAGGAGGGACATGGCCTCAATGAGGCCATCAAGCCCTCACAATTGATGAGGGATATAGCCTCGCAGAAGCTATCAAGCCCTACTATGAGGAGGCAATGGTTGAGGAGGAACATAGCCTCAAGGTGGCCATCAAGCCCTTATAGTTGAGGAGGGAGATAGCCTTAAGGAGGCCATCAAGCCCTCATAGTTTAGGAGAGGGATTGCAAAATAACCCACATCATTAGTTCCCCCACTTTTTGGTTTGCTAGATCAAGCAACCCAAGAAATAGTTGAGGAGTGGGATACCAAAAGTACCCACATCGATAGTCCCCCCACTTTTTGGTTTGCTAGATTGAGCAACCTAGGAATTAGTTGAGAAGGATTTGATCCTTTGAGCGCTTGTAGTTGAGTAGTGGGAAAGTGCTCACGCTATTAAGGCGGTTGGACAAGAGGCCGAGCAAGAGTCCCGCGGAAGGAGTTGGAGGTGTTGTGCTATAGAGGCGGCTAGCCAAGAGGTTGAGCAGGGCCAAGGGCCCCTCTCATGGAGGGAGTTGGTAGTGCTCGCTCCATTGAGACGACTGGCCAAAAGGCCGAATAAGGCGAAGGGGCTGACTAGGAGCGTACGCAGCAAGAGGCCCATGGGGCACAAACGTCGGGAATGGATTCTAGACTGAACTCAAGTGAATAGTGGCGTGAGATAACACCGAGCAAGGCAGCAAAAAGGACGGGCCTAGAGGCCCTGGCAAAATTGTGTACAAAGGCGCTGGGGAGGGTGAAGATGGGTCGGGTTGCCTTAGCAAACTGTAACAGTCAGCAGGGTGCCCTAGAGGAGAGGGCTCTCTAGAAGAGCGGCTAGCAAAAGTGGCATGGCGAACTTGAGGAGAAGGTTATCGAGGAGGATGGCTAGCATAAGTGGCATGGTCAACTCGAGGAGGATGGCTAGCACAAGTGGCATGGTCAACTCGAGGAGGATGGCTAGCACAAGTAGCATGGTCAACTCGAGGAGAATAGCTAGCACAAGTAGCATGGTCAACTCGAGTAGAAAGTTTTGGAGGAGGATGGCTCTAGCATATTCCTTAAACAAGCAGAATATTCGGGCAGGAGAAATTGAGCATGGCCTCTGTGATTTGATCTTGGAGGGTTTAAACAGAACATTTGAGCAAATGTGGCATGCAGAAGTCAAGGAGAAGACTCTCAACGAGGATAAATTGAGCATGAGCTTGGAGGGTTTGAGCATGGGCTCCTCAAGGAGGAGGTGGTTTTGACGGGGGCTCTTTATGTGTTCACCCTTCTTTCATTGACAAGCTAAGAGGCCTCTCAACAAGAGCATCAAAATGATGATGTCAAAATTTGGTCAAGGCTATATCTTTGTAGAGAATGTGATCTACGTGGTGTCCAAGAAGGTGACCCTACCTGGTAAGAATATTGGTTTGGGTCCTCAACTTGTCAAAAGATGAGCACACGTGAGCCTAGCCGGAACTGCCTCCGACTAAGGCTCTCCAATGCTCAAGTCATGTATAACTCGAGTAGAAAAGAGGATACTTGAGGAAAGTAATAGCAAAGCATGTGTATAATACATACCCGATATAGCTATCAAGGGGTCTATTTATAGTGGATTGAAATCTTAGTTAACTCCTTGGGAGTAGGGCTGGGCTGGTAAGCCTAGGTGCAAATAAGCTACTCAGTCCATAACTAGCAGTGGCAGGGTAGGTATAGCCCTGCTACCAGAGTCAGTGTCAGGTGTCAGAGATGACAGGGATAGGGTACAGGTTATACTTCCTGCTTGAGGTACCATCCTCCAGATGTGGTGATAGATGGATGGGGAGCCCGTTATCGAGATGGGTCCTCTTCTCGATTCATTATGTTCCTCGAGGAAATCAAGACCCTATTTGAAAAGGGACATAGCCTTGAGGAGGCCATTAAGCCCTCACGGCTGAGGAGGGAGATAGCCTTGAAGAGACCATAAAGCCCTCACGGTTGAGGAGGGAGATAGCCTCGAAAAGGCCATCAAGCCCTCACAGTTGAGGAGAGAGATAGCCTCGAGGAGGCTATCAAGTCTTATTATGAGGAGGCGACGGTTGAGAAAGGAGATAGCCTCGAGGAAGTCATCAAACCCTCGCAGTTGAGGAGGGAGATAGCAAAAGTACCTACATCATTAGCCCCCTGCCCCCCCCCCTTCCACACACACACACTTTCTAGTTTGCTAGATCGAGCAACCCAAGAAGTAGTTGAGGACTGGGATACCAAAAGTACCCACATCAGTTTTAATTAAAGGATTGGCAAGATTACTAACTAGCACGTTTGTAACCTGCAATCATTCTACAATCCACACTTATTCTCTAACAATGTGATACTTTCTTTATATGAGTTTTTTACCGACTACTGGCTTCTAAGTCTCTACTTATCAAGCCATTCAGTTTTCTAGTAGCTTCCAAAACTACCATATGTTGGGGTCTTAATGTTGGAAAATAACAATTTGTTGTTGTAGTATATTGTTTCAACTTAAAGACTTGGGAAATTCTATCATCAATTATGGTTCGTAGGTGACTAACATTAGTCACCTCTAATCTTAGCCATTAGATATGGTAAATAAAATCTAAACCATCCACATATATGTGACCTGTTACTTGTTGTGCAGGTAAAATGGAAAGGTTACCTGCTACACGGGTTATCCTATGGTTTTAATTTATAACGATTATTCTATTACACCATATATGGTCCCATTAAATACAAACCAATAAAATTATTTTTATAACATTTATGTAATTTATAAATTCGAACAATATATTAATAGTTGATAAAAACTTACGCTTAATTTAAATTTTCAACACATTTTAAAAAATCTATAACATTGATGACAAATTATTTTAAAAATACATCTATAATATCAGCATTTGTATTTTAAATAACAAATTAAAATTTTAAAATTTGAATATTATTATTAAGTAAATTATTCATACTATCTATAAATTTATTATGTAATGATTGATCTGTATTGACATTGAGTAATATATTTTTAAAAGTGGTGCAAATGTATAAAATACATCCAAAAGAGTGCAATAATTAGTAGTTAAAAAAATATGTTTTGATTATTAGTGGAGGGTATACTAATAATAATAATAATAATAATAATAATAATAATAACAATAGAATGATTAGCTAAATTAATTCACAAGAATAATTAAAAGAAATAATAATAATAAGGGCGAATTACATCTACCTCCCCTGAGGTTTGGCGAAATTACAATTTAACCTACGATTTTTTGTAAATTACAACCAACCCCCTGTGGTATATTCCGTCTAACAATTTACCCCAACCGTTTATGACCGTTAGGGTTCTGTTAGTTTTTGTATGTAAAGTTTCGATAACACCCTTGAGGGGTTTTGTTGTAATATATATAAAATATTTGGGGTTGTATGTTATGTATTACATCTTTGTAGGGCTAAAAGTAATAATATTGAAAAAATTGCTCTGTTTTCCGACAAGTTTTTCGGTGAACTTGAAGCGGGTCTTAAATTTTTCGACATGGGAAACACGTTGGTGAGGTCAATTGTGGGCTAGAGTAGGTTTTATACATTTTTCATTTATCACTTGTAATTATTACATATCACAGGGGGTTATTGTAATATACACACAAAAATGTGGGTTAAATTATAATTTCACCAAACTGCAGGGGAGGTAGATGTAATTTGCCCTATTTAATATTAGCAAAAAATAAAGGGCAAAACGGACTTTATACACGTTCCGTCCATCACTTGTAATTATTTCATACCACAGGGGGTTTATTGTAATTTACAAAAAATCGTGGGTTAAATTGTAATGTTGCCAAACCTCAGGGGAGGTAGATGTAATTCGCCCTAATAATAATATTTGTTGTTACTAAAATAAAATATCATGTAATTTCTTTTTAATTAAAGTTTAACATTTCCATAGAAATAGAAACTATTTACCTTAAGAACTCTTAATAATTAAGGGAGGTTTTTTATATTTGGTAAGGTTAATAATTAAAGGATCCACTAATCTCTTTAGAATCCAACAATAGCCATTGTCCTTACGATTAAATGAGAATTAGAGAGAGGAAAATAATTTGTTTACAAGCAGAAGCTGGTAAGTGTGAGATTTAATTAACTGGTAACTTATTTAAAAAAATTAAAATTAGTACACGTGACATTATTTCAAGGCATGACTAACCTTGTCACCTACGAAGCCGACTAATGGTAGAATTGCCCTAAAGACTTCTTACCCAAAGGTAAAGACATATAGAAGTGGAACATTACTGACTTGAGCTCTTAAGTCTAAGCTCAACACCTTAATAGGTTAGCATATAATTCCAATACATGTCATGTATTTAAAACATGCTCTACTGATACTAGGCACAATGGCACCCCCTTTTCTTTATTTAAATTAATTGGTCAATTAAATCTTGACTACCGATAATATTTCTACATTATTCTCAATAATTAATATATTGTCCATAAATAAAACACTAATTAAAAACACTATAACCCCCTCAATGATGTTTCTCATACAAATATGGTTCATCCGGCATTTACTCAAATCCATAAGACTTGATAGTTTTATTAATGTTCCATAGATGCTTGAGCTCCTTTCTAGTTGAGAGGATTTCCAAAATCATTAGAGCTTTCCAAAATCATTAATCAAGCAACTTGATAATCCTCCCACTATAATGAGGCTCTTGTGTACCCGAGTCAACATCAATGTCATAATAGATACATCTCATGTATCAAAAATGTTCTTAATAATATTGGGCATCTTGACTACAATATCAAATATTGTTATGTCCATTTAATACAAACTTGCTTCTACCTTGTGGTAATTTATTATACTTCCTTAAGGTACGAAGCATTTGTATCACAAAAGACTTTATGTATCAATTTTGTATATTAAATTAATCATCCTCTGTTGCTTTGGGATACCCAAAAAACAAGCTAACTAGGTAGTATGACTCATTATATACTTTACAAAATTTATTAAAGTTCTAAAATTTTTCTTACTCTAACACTATTTTATTTGAAAAATCCAGTGCATTAAGTTGAGATCAAATCTCATTTGCAGTTTAAAGATTCTTGAAACTCGATCACTCTTTTGATCTCATCAAAATGGCTTGATATACTTATCTAATGATTGTTGACTTCAGTTTTAGATCTTTAGAACTTTTCAAATGACTTAAAACTTATGTCTTGTTTGATGTACATATCCTTGTTTTGGGTTATCACCTATGACGATGATGGAGTACTCGAAACCTCTCATTAACTTGAATCTCTAATGATTCTCAATGTAAAAGTGGATCAATTAAAACAATTCACTCATGGAAGTTTTGATGATGAAGCTTGCATTCTGGTGTTAACTTTCTATTACATTGCCGATATAGTACTTATAAATGTTTAGAATATATTTTTTTATGTGCCCAAACAAATAAAAAAATTTATTATGCTTTAGAAAAATACATTTATCAAATCATACAAAAGTTTCGTTTAATAAATAAACATGAAAAATATTTTTGTTCAAAACAGGTACAAACAAAGATAATCATGAAAAATTAATAATATCTTCCAAAATATCAACTATTTCTACTATACTACTATCACTATTGTCATCATTCAACTTCCTAGTCAACAAAATTCTCTTGACTACAAGGCTTACTCGTTTTATAGCCATACTAGTTATATATTCTCGGCAATCTTTCACTTCTTAGTTTTTTCCCTTGTTAGCCATAGAAATAGATATTTTAGCTAAGTTAACAATTCACTTAGCTTTTATCACTCCTTCCGCCACTTGAAATTCTTTTATCAATTCAGACAACTTAAGTTTAAATTGAGCAAATGAATCTGGTGAGGAATTCAAGATCATATCTTGTTGGATGTGAATATTAATGTGACTAAGATCTCCGGCTCATTCAATTGTGCCATCATCTGCATGACATGCTTTTAAAACAGTGATCAATCAAACATCTTTTGTGTTTGGCATCTTTTGCATCAACTTGTGCCTAGTTACACGACCCTATCTTCCAAATATTTCTTTGACATGCTACAACATTAATGTTGCAGCACCTATGTGTTGCATCTTATGCTTAAGAATGTTTGAGACTGAGACTAAAATACAATATTTAGTCAACTCGTTTGACTTTTTTGCCACTATTCATTATGGTGCTAAGTAGCCTATGATGCATTAGATGTTGATGGGCTTGGTTCAATAAGCACATGCTTGTCCCCTAAATGAGTGAGCTCAATGTCAAGATTTTTCCAATTCACTTAATTAGAACAACGAGCTTATTTTCTTTTAAAATTGATCGCAATGGGCTAATAATTATCATTATGAAATTTAAACCAAATAAAAAATAAGTTATGACGTGTATTTAATATTTTAGCAATCAATTCAATTATGGAATCCACATAACCGTATAATGGTGCTTGAAAAATGTTCTAGTATAAGTCAGATCAATTCTCAATTAACATGTTTTACTAGTAACTCTTAAACAATATCGTTAATCCATCATTTTAATCTTTAGCCTCTAGGTTGATAGAACAGAGCCCCTCAAGGAGGTTAATATATAACCTACTCAAGTATGTACCATTACTTGAATTTTCATATGAGTAGGCGAGACACTCTTCGCGCGTGCTTTTCCAAAACTTCAATCTATCATTATAGAGATTAATTTTGTACCCGCAAGTAGATATTCTCCTGAGGGAGTAGTACGTACACACTATATTATTAGACCAGTATTGGAGGCTATAAGGATTCAACTATTAAATCTTGTTCCTACTTAATAATTTAGAATTGTGGAATAATGAAACCGAGTACGAGGTACTCATCGTTGGAAACTAGATAGCTCTGAAAGCTGGTGCCTAAAACTTGATAGCCTATATGGATTCCCAACTAGTGAATGGCCAAGTGAAGGCCGCTACAAAGCTCGGGAAGAAGATTGAGGAACTCAAAAGAAAGCTCACCTAATTTCGTGTACAGCAAATTCCCCGAGGGGAAAGCACCAAAGGCGACTATCGCTCTAAACTGGCTAGCTCTCTACAAGACTATCACACTAGAAGGATTACGGTCATAACCCTTCCTAAGGCTTGCCCTGAGTAAGAGGTCCTTGCCACCACAAGTATGGGCGATTGGCGAAAGGAAATCATTGATTATCTCAAAAGAGGAATCCTCCCTAAAAACAAGTAGGAAGCCACTTGGGTACAAAACTAGGCCATGCACTTCGTACATATTAGAGTAATACTATACAAGAAATCCTTCAATGTGCCCCTCCTCAAATGCCTTTCCCCTGAGGAAGGCCAATACGTCCTTCGAAAGATCCACCGAGGATGTTGTGGATCTCACACTATATGGGTAACCTTGTCCAGGAAGATCATACGGGTAGGCTACTTTTTGCCCACCATCATAACTAATGCTAAGGACCTAGTCCTTAGGTAGGAACGGTGCCAAAGATATGCACCCCTCATCCATAAATCAATGGAAGCCTTGACAACTATGTATACACCATGCCCCTTAGCTAGTAAGAAATCGACATAGCTGGTCTTTTCCCTTTGGCTACAGGTCAACGAAAATTCCTACTACTTGCCATAGATTACTTCAAGTGGGTAGAATGTGAAGTGATTGCCAAGGTTACTGAAAGGGAGATACTCAGGTTCCTCTGGAAGAACATAGTGTGTTGATTCGGGGTTTCCCGAGAACTCATATCCGACAACGGAAGACAATTCCAGGGTGCTCAAGCGAAAACTTGGTACCAAGAAATAAGAATTAGGCAATGTTTTACCGTTGTGTTCCACCCTCAGGCCAATGGCCAAATCGAGGTGATAAACCACCTTATCATCCGATGACTTAAGACAAAGTTTGAAAGAGTAAGAGGTGATGGGTTGATAAATTCCCAAGAGACCTATAAGCCCATCACACAACCCCCAGTGGGACCACAGGGGAAACCCCCTTCAATCTAGTCTATAGCACTGAAGCCATCATTGCTACTGTAATCGGTGTGGAATCCCACCGAGTGGAATCCTATAATGCCTTACAAAACAAGGATACCTGGTTTTTTGAAGAGTTAATGCCCTAAAACCCATTGACAAGTTAGAACCTAACTAGGAAGGCTCATTCAAAGTCACAAAGATTATTGGAAAAGGCGCATAATAACTAGAGGATTGCAAAGGAAGTAAACTTCCCCATCCTTGGAATGTACAAAACCTCAGAAGGTTTTACACAAAAACCACCCCTCCTGATTAATGAGGGAGCTAGATTCTTCTTATGAATTCCTGCATCTTATTTGTCTTTACATTCCGCATGTATTTAATTTTTACATTACCTTTATTCCGCTTTGGGCAGTTACTGACTTAATTCAATGGAAGACTAACGTTTGTTTTGCAAGTCCTCCCCCCTTTTTAGTCACTCTTAGTAAGGCTACGACCTCCACAATTAGAGTAGGAATGACCTTTCACTAAAGCCTATGCTTGCTCAATCTCACGGGATAGGCTCCGGCGTTCCTCCCTACGATGCTCCGGCCTCCCTAATAATATTGGAACGACTATGGCCTTTCTAAAAAGGGCCTAGAAGAATCCCCAAGCTAGGAATACATTCCTCTCTGGTGCAAGACAAGTCCGGCCTTCCTCATTACAGGCTTTGGCCTCCTTAATACGAAAGACACTACTCTTCTTCTAAGCGGGCTCCAACCCTACAAAGGCATCGCTCTTCCCTTTAACAGGCTCCGGCCCCTACAAGGCTTAAAAAGCCTTCCCTCATCTAAAACGGGTCCTTGCTCTACGCACACTTGTGCCTCCTCTATCAATGGTAATGACCCTCCTCAAAGTTGCAACTCTTATCTACAAAAGGGGTACACATCCCCTTTAAGGGCTTAAATCCCTCATACGCTAAAGCTAGCTCAACAGGCTACTTAGCCCCCCTTAACGGGATGAAACATGTCCCTCCTCCACTCAGGCTTCCCGACCTCCTCAAACAGGATGAGACATGTCCCTCATCTCTAAAGACTTTTTTCTCTAGAGTGTTTTTCTTTCAAAAAAATAAATGCCTCTCCTTTAAAAAGAGCCCATCCAGCAGGCTCTTAAGCTTGTTTATGGAAGTTCCATAGAATTATTGCTGGGGACTCTAGAGAGCAGTTCGGATCCTCTACTATAAAACAGTGCTACATCTTCTCCTGCACTCATCTATACATGCCACATTTATTGGTCGGCAGTTAAGATAAGAAAAGAGAATCTTCAAAAATTTTTCATATCACAAGTTTTTCTCTTTTCTTATCTTAATCGTATATCAATACACATGTCGTGTATTGATAAGTGGAGAAAAAGACGTAGCACTGTTTTTGTAGCAGAGTGTTCGAACTGCTCTAGAGATACAAAGAGAGCACAATCCTTGTTGTGCTTGTTTTGTGTGAGAGCGAGAGGGCATAAAGTAATTTTTAAAAACCCATCGTTTCTTAAAAACAAAAATGAAAGTGAAGACTAAACCCCTTAGGGAGGGTGACTTGCCAAATAGAAGGGATAGTCATCTCTCAGGTGGCAATAGGGGGTTGGAGGAATCTCACCCCTCCCCTAGGGGCGAAATACAAAAGTCTAGGCTTAATAGGCTTTAGCATAAAAAGGAATGGAAATGGGCAGCCTCTAAGATCTCTTCCATGTGATACAACAAAACGACATAAACCCCTAGAAGCCTAAATGAGTTGGGGGAAGGTTGGAGACATCCCTATAAAAAGCGGGGGAGAGGAAACCTCAAACCTCACTTTACCCGCACGACACCGAACTGCACCGTTCTTGTCAATTTTTTTAAAAAAAACCAGGTTCGATAATTAAGTTCAAAATCGCACCGTAAATTTGGTTTGATTTTAATTTTCTCATCAAATCGGACCGAACCGCTCTCATATATTAAGTACATATGTCAAAATCTTTCCTTCTATTTAACTTGAACTCTTCAACATATGAGATAAATTCATTAATCACTTTTTAATTGTTCCAAATTTCACTAATAATTGATTTAACCTCAACATGTCAATTGCATCTAATCATTCAATATTAAATTATGCATTAAATAAATTTTAGTCTTTATACTTTTTACTTCAAAAATTTTTATTGTCATGTATTATTTTTTTATATTCATTTAAATATTATTAGAAAATGATATTTTTCTTTTTCTTTGTCTAATTATTTTTTCATAGTTTAGATCCGCTAAATAGCCCCAAACCGCTTAAAGCCGCAACTCAGTTTTACTTCAAAAAAACCGCAATTTGAAATATATTTTGCAAAAAAATCGTATATGACAATTCGATTTTAAATATGTCAAAAAATAACTGAAACTGAACCATGATCACCCCTAAATAGAACCCAAAAGAAAGTCCGAAAGTTGCTTTTTATCCAAAAGAAAAATACATTTTAAATTTATTGAATCCAACCGCAGCTACTCAACTTTAAAAAAAATGCTTGTCAAATCATATTTTTTATAGTTCGAAAAAAAAATACTTATCAAGCCATACCTTTTTATAATAAAGCACGAATTAAAAAAAAAAAATCTATCCAAACAAATCATATTTTAGCTTAAACTCATTGTTACCTGTCCAAGTCTCTATTGTCTGATAGTTGCTTAATCGAAATGCATGTGTCCACATTTATTTATAAAAAAGTGAAAACAAAATTAGAAAAATTAAAAATTCTATAAACTACATCCATGGATTAGGAACTTTCTTGTGGAAATTACAAAAGATGTACGTGATGAATCCTATATATAGCTATATATATATATATACATCCATACTATTATGCATTTGAAAGCAGTAGATTGACCAAATTATGATAAGTTTGAATCATTATTTTTTTTGATATTTTTGATTTTTTTTTCTCTAAAAAATTATTATTAATTGATAATTTATCCAAAAATTTGAAAACTTTTAAAAAACCGCTCTGTAATTGGTTGATTCCATGAATTAGGCACAATTCAATATTCTTTTAAAAATTTTTATCCATCCTGCCTGCACGTCGCCATTATCCTTTAACTTCTCGAAACCTCTACTTTACTTCTTGATGGAATGATATTTTTCGAAATTATATTTAGTTTGTCAATTTTTTTCAACGGGCACTGTTTGTCAAATATACGTTCATTTTCCAACAAAATCTCCCACCACCAACCCCTGACACTTTTGAGACGGATTTTTGAGAAATTCCGTCAAAAAGTTTACTAGGCGAATTCCGTCAATAATCAGTCAAAAACTTGGAGATTTTTCAACGGAATTCTCCGTCAATAATTTCCACCAATAATCCGCAGCCTCTTGTAGTGAAACCATCTCAATAAAGTGTACATGATTCATTATCATAATCTAAATCAAATATAACTGTCACAAATACATATATGAACAACTGTGACTATCCACTAACATTGCCCCCAAAGAATTAACTTTTTTAGACAAAAACGAACAAATCATCAGTCAATTATTCCTTTCATCAGAAAATCTATGTCGTTCTTTTATTTTTCCCATTAAATCCACAAATACAATAAATTTAGATACAATTGCTCAATGCAAAAAGTACCACTATTTCACAAACTCTAAATAATTTAAAAAGGAAGAAGAAAGGGAAAACAAAAACATTACCTAAGTAGCGCCAAGATTTATATTTCTGAAGAAAGCAACTTAATCTAGCAAGGTATAATAGCCATCTCATTTTAGTATAAAGTCCAGCTGATCATACCGGCTGGTTTCATTGATCGGTAGATGTGCCGTTGGGCCCACCAACCCAATATTGTTTTACTGCAATGAGTATCTTCTCAGGGACTAGAGGACCATCTTCATGATCCGTCATTTTCAACTCCCATCTCATGCCTCCAGCAATCTTCTTCACCTTGTTCAAGACATCCACTTCATCCCGGAAAATGACGGTCCCTTCAGGCCGTAAAATTCGATCCATTTCCAGGAGAATGTCCTCAAATTCACACCTGGAGAGAGAGAGAGAGAGAGAGAGAGAGAGAGAGAACAATAACTTATCCCACTCTATCAGGCCAAGTACACTTGTTATTCTCAATCATGACATTTGGAATTTTGGATTATAACAGTCTTTCGACTTTATTGATGACACATGAACAACTTCATGATGCACGCACACAAGCAAGTTAACAATATAAGGAAATTTAAGATGCATCCAGCCAATATTATGGATCGTATAATTTGTCATTTTACCTTTTCAGTTGAAAAATAAATGCTTTTATGGCTTAATATCGTATAACTTTTGTAGGTTGCCTAGTGAGGTCATTCAGAGCTAACATTTTCAAGAAAAGAGCAGTAATTTTGTGGTAGAAGAGCAGGTTCACTTACTCCAACCCCTGCTCACATCACCAATGCAAAAATAATTCATTTTGTTAACATGTTCGTATGAAAAATAGCAGGAAATTTTCGGCTTTTGTTTTCCCTTTTTTAACTAAATGTTTCAAGCTCCACAAAACTCAACAGGCTACTAATGTCAATCTATTCCAGAATCAAAAGCCTTCTAAGCTGCATACACGGGGACTGAGCCAAAGGAGGGGGGCTGCAAGGGATAATATTCCCCCCCAAAAAAAAACAGAAAAAAAAGAACAAGAACAAGAACAAGAGAAGGCGATATATGGTTATATTTTATGTGTCTTCCCCCCAAATGAAAATTTATCGCCCTCTCTCTGCATAATACTAATGGAAAAGCAAATGTGTATTGTATATATAGTAATTCTTGCTTACTTGTCCTGATATAACTTGAATAAGCCATTAGCGTGAAGGAGATCATATGTCCTTGGGTAAGTAGAGAACCCTTCACACCTACAAAACATGAAAACAAATAAATAACACTTTCATTGAGTTTATATTATTTTTTAAAAATGGATCTTTTTTGTTAAATGTGAAAAAGTTCAACGGAAATACCAATCATGATATATCCCGATGAGGCCTCTCTCATAGACGACACCTAGTGTGTTCTGAGCAATGGTGGGCACAACATTCATCACCCAAGCTTTGATGATTCTAAGGCTGCTGCAAAGCCTCCAAGGCCAGCATTCGTGTCCATAATGTTTCTATATCTTGTGGTGCCGAGTAACCTGTTGATCCTTTTGTAAGCACTAACATGCTTTTTCCAGAGCTTATTGTCCTCTTCATAGGATTCAGACGTGAGCCCAGGAATTTCACCATTGTGTATTCTTGGTGGGACATCGAAAAGCCGAGCTGGAAACTGCTTCAACTGCCCTCCAGCTACTTGATTTGGATTCTTGACCTCGGGGAAGGGTGTTATGCATGTGTCCATTTTCTTGTACCTTGAAAATCAAGATTGAAATTAGAATTGAAAATAAAAAGGTAAGATGTCCTGAAGACACCATATGTCTGGATAGAGTGTCGTATCATAAGCAAGGTCATTTTTACCAATTTAAAACCTAACATGTTATGAGTGTCACAGTGGGGTGTGGTGGGGGGGGAGGGGGGGGGCGCTGTATTTAGAAAATAATGGATTTGGGCACAACCCAACCTCAAAAAGTGGCTCATGACGGGAGGATTGCCGAATTACTTCAATTCAACTTCATGTAAGAATTATCAAATTATTTAAGTGAGAGATTCTCAGCCATAATAAATAATGCAAAATAACCCATTTCTATTAAATTTCAATTATCAGAAGGATGCATTTGTAATTTTGAAACAGAGGAAGGAAGTTTAAGTAATCACACA